>OX940982.1:38779690-38987190 GCA_954871275.1 Leptopterna dolabrata | reverse complement strand
TGATGGGTTAGCTTCTTCACTACCGGAAGTAGCAAAGCCTTGTATTAATTCAAGAACCGACAAATTAGTTGAGAAGTGAAGTGTTGGAAATGATCGGTGAAAAGTGAAATGTGGGACGAACTTTTGCATAGTACGTTATAAGTCCAAAGGAAAAGAGAAAATACGTTCAGGTTTTGCGGCTCATGGGTACCGAAAAGCTAAACCAGGACTAAGCCAAGGAGCCAAGTACTAATTGGATGGACAGTGAAGATTCCTCACATCGTTAGTATGATTGTAGTAGCTTGTGTATCGAAAATATTTACCACGGCTGGACGTATGATAAATACATAGTAAAAGCACTCGCAAAGTATGTGCCTTTCAAATTTTGGCAAAATCGGACGGATCGGAAGTTAGAGGTATCTAAACAGGATTTCATGCTTGACCATGCACTTAGCGTATTCCTTCGATTATTGTGGAACTCAATGAAGACGATCGGACACCCGATGACCTAGGAAAATGTCATTAAAATAGACTGCGTTTGCTAGAGGATGTTTGTTAGAATAGACGATTTGTCACCATCTGCATGCCAGTCAACACATCACCTCCAAATTTCATCTTGTTTGGATTCTTCTTTCGATAGGACATGGTGGTTACAAGAATTTGAGGACGGGCAGATCGACAGTCATAACGGAACCATATTTATTCCTTGATGCATAAAGCGCAAAATTCAATTAGAAATTCTGAATTTGAAGGACATGAACTTAATATTTTCGACGCATGAATCCTTCCCTATCTTCGTTAGTGAGGAAGTAAAACTTTATGTCCTTCAAAATGATGTTTTGTACTCTCATTTCATTTTGCGCTCATACATAAATGAACCAATTCATTTCCGTGTCTAGGTCTTGTCTCCGTCTGTATGCGATCCCTCGTGATCATCATATTATCAAAAGAATAATCCTAACGAGCTGACATTTGTGAGGGCTTGTGACTGTAAATTAAATTTCTCAAACGTAAACTTCCTGTAAGTCTCGTAAATCCGATTATATTTCACCAAATTTTCATGAAATTTTTAGTGATCCTGATCATGCAGGTTAGGTCCTAGGTGGACCCCTAATGGATTCAATAATGCCATAATAATTGCAGTAGCGTCTACGCGTGTGCTACCGCGAATTTCGTCTATAAATAATTTACGTAATATTTACCACTATATCCCATTATGATTATTATTTTATGACCTCTACGAATTATCTAAGATTGATGACGCTCGTTACTCATGTTGCTTTCAAATTTTAATTTAATAATAGTACAAAATCATCATCGAGGGTCTGATCTTTACGACGTGACATATCGATTCTAGATGGTAGTTACTGTCTCGTAGTACGATGCTCGACGTACGCTGTGACAGTGGGTAGGTATGTCCCGTGGTACATGGTAGGTACCTGAAATAGCTTGCCAGCTTGTTTGGGTATGGAAGAAAATAACGTTAAAGACAATTTAATTATGCGTCAAATGGCGCAAAAAATCATGTAAAAATCACCATAACTGCTAAAATTTACTAAAAATGGTGTAACATTGTGATTCTTGACCGGAATAGACTATCTCAGTAGCACTAATATTTTCTTTAGAACAGTTTTTAAGAAAATGTGAGTTTTTAAATGTAAAAATTTCCCAAAATTTTAATAAATTCTTCAAATTTATACTAAAATTAAGGGAGCACAATAAACAACTCTGATTAACAAAAACCATTTGGCAGTGAAAAAAAGGTGTTTTCTTTGAAAATTCGCTCGAATGGTCATTTTGCATGCCTGGAACGTTAATATTTCATAGTGGATTGGACCATTTAACATAGCAACAAAGAAATTGGTTGTGGGCGCGTAAACTGAACTCTGGGGAGTGTTATTAACTTTCGAAAGTAATAAGCCCGTTAGTTACGTGAGACAATTCCACAGTGCCGTGGTCATTTTTATTAAGTCTTTCCAGGAGAGTTGATACTCGGAGGTGGTACGGAGCTATTGATTATCTCTGACCTTTTCGGGGCGACAACTTATCCCGAGCCGACTGAACTTCGCAGAGTTTCAGTCGGGCTTCGCGGTTTCCTGCGGATAAAGTCCCTTAGGTGCCCTTTCTGGAAAGTGCGAGTTTACCGGCGAAACAAGGAAAGCAGTCATTTGAGATGTGGAAACGGGTGCGGGGTTGGTTCAATTGTTTTTCCTTCAGGCACTCAATAGTTGTTTCATTTGATTAGGCGGGAGAGAAAGAGAGGAAGTGAGGAGGCCAATTGATGTTTATTCATGGAAAGGTATGGGAGAGAGCACAACCTTGGAAGCTCCGCCTCTTCCTAGGCGATGTTACTGGGCACGGCCCACAAGGCTCTTCATAAGCTGGCTTCTTGTTTTCAGTAGCTTCCTCGCTTTTCCCTTCATTTCCCTCAGCGACTGGCCTCCTATGGATATGGCTACATGCCTTGCCGGGTTATACGCTAATCCACCCAGCAATAAATTTCGCCTCTCGCTGCCGTGAAACTGAACTTACTAGTTTCTTTTCACTATTATTTATTTTTTTTATTTTTCTGTTTAGTTGCTCAAGTCGGGAAAGGACATTTTCATTTAATATAAAAACATACTCCTTACGTAACAGACTTATTATTTTATGTAAAATAGAGAAAGAAAAAAAGAAAAGAGAGATTCAGTACAGTCAATACAGAATACAATGTGGGACTGGATGAAGAATTAATCTGTTTCTGTACCTATCCAATTTGTGAATTTTCTGTTTTTTTGCCAAATAAATTTTATTTTATTTCAATCATTGAAATTTAACTATTGGTTCCTAGTTAGTGATCGGTCCCGAATAACTTTCCGCAGAAGTGAAAGGAGGGATCATCCCCAAATGATACCGAATTACCAACTCTTGAACCACAAAATTTGACTGGAGTAGTAGGCGAGGGAGGGTAATTTCCAAGCTCACTTAATTTAACCACCAACATCAACATTGAACATGTACACAGATAGAGATGGTGACACATGAAGCTATGTTTGCTGCCCTCAATATTCTCTCAATGATGACAGTTTCTTTTCTTTAGGTTCTCCGCTCCAGCCAAAACTTTCTATATCGAAATGGAAAGGATCTCCCATTGAAAGTCTCCAAGCTACTGTTCATCCCTCCCATCCATCTCCAAAGCTCATGTTATTTTTTTCTCTTCGAGTCTTGAGCCCCGTGTTTATTTTGGGCCTGTTGTGTGTATTCATTGGACAAAGAAGCGAACGATCGTGAGAGGAATCAATATGACTTGTGATTTGGCTGACTGGTCGACACAGAACTGTCATGGTTCTGAACTTCTCAAATAGTGATCCACTATATATTGTGGTAATAGTGACCTGCGCGTGGTTTACATACATAAAGGTTATGAGTGAAATCTTTTTTTTTTAAATTGGCCCCCGCCAATTCAATTCTGGAGTCTCAATATCGGTTTTTATATATCTCTCGTTGCACAATACGTGATTAGCTGGATAGCCTGGCGAATGATCTCCAGTGACGTCAAGTTTCAGTTCAACCTTGAAATAATCCCAGAAGAAGATACCACAAGGGGAATCTGGGGATCGATCTGGCCCGCAGTGCTTTGAATAGTGGGGGGGAAAAACGTTGGAACCTACAACACGCAGGTTCGTTACTTTCCTGCGTATACATAGATACCCCTTCTGCGTAGATCAGTCTTCTGTTTGGGTATAATCGGACCATTTATTCGTGAAAAATTGACTAATACCTAAGATTCGCGTTTGCGCATGCGCAGTGAACATACGAATGATCCGAGCGTTTTGAAATTCATAAAGGACCACCTAGAAGCAACTAGCCACGGAATTTGAGCATAATCGAGCCATTTGTGTCCGTAATAAGTTGACTACCTCGGATTCGCGTTTGCGCTTGCGCAGAGGCCGAACCAGTGATCCGATCATTCTGTAACTATCGGTGGGGGGGGGGGGAGGCATCTGGGGCCCTACCTGAAAATTTCAGCGAAATCGGATTCGAATTGAGGAAATTATGTGTGTTGCGAGGGTTTGCGGAAACACAGACATACATCGAACCCAATTTGTTCAAGGTACAAAAGTACCTATCAATAGAATCCAAAATAATCATCTTTCTTCAAATGAAGTAATATCACGGAACAACTAACACGAATTCATACAGCCATTCGTGACAGATTATAGTCAGCTGTTCCCTAGCAATGATAACTAGATGTGAGATATACCGTTAGAATAACTTCGCGGACCAAGTAGACCCCAAATCAGACCTACAAAGTAAATTACATTCATTTTGGTTCATGATAACCAAGGAAAGTTCGAAGTACGGTAGACCTCGTGCGGCGGACGGACAGAAAACTGTGTATGTATTCCATTTTCGGATTCTACGTACCTTGAAACGGGAACCATAAAATTGGTGGTGAGGGGAATTTATTTTTTCATGCTCGATTCCAAAGGTTCATTATTGTAATTGATAAACCAAAATCAACTTTCTGATTATGGGATGATACGTTCCGGCACATTTCTTCACACATAAATACTGGAACAGTCTAGAACAAAAAAATATTATTACGGATACAGTCTGCAATATGTAGATAAAGAACAGGATTTTAGCTATCTGACTGAGTGAAGACCCATACCTGGATGAGTTCCAGGAATTATATGCAGAAGATTAATTTTTATTTTTCCCCCATAACTCTTTGTGTTGGGTAAGGTAATTAAAAATATATTTATACAAAAGGATTTTTCGTGACGTCTAATGAAGGACTGAAAGTTTGTACCAATAAAAACCTTTATCTATGGTCTTGAACCGGAAAATGTCCTGCAGTTGGATGATCAGTATACAGATGTCGATGCTGGGATTGGAGTGGACAAATTATTCACCATATTCGATTGATAGGACTTGAAAACTACCTAATAGAAAACCACTCATCACCGAGGGTTGAATAGAGGAATAAATGGTTGCGAATAGAGTCCTCTTTCAACAGACTAAATTGACGGGAATCGCTCCATTAGTCATGCCGCAGATAATAATGTTTATATTAGCCAGCACGTTTCCATATCAAATGATCCACGACGCGACCTCCTAACCCTCACGCTTATTCGCGAAGCACCCGTCGATGCCGGTAATTAAGTGTGAATTGATAGGCCTTTTCATGCTGCCCATCTTGATTAGTTTTCTATACAATAACACGTTTTAACGATCAGGCCCGCTGCCAGATTAGGCCTCACGGATATTGAACTGTGTATGCCTGTATGGAACGACCCTATAAATATGTTCACAACTACTCGCACAGATATGTTCGGGTACTCTCGACTTAATTGATCCTTCAATTCTTTCTTCCTTATTCTTTTCATTTTAACGTCAAAATTTCTTCAGAAATGTCCCCACAAAAACTGTACAAAGTGGTAAGTTGTGCGAGTTTATTCTTCACTTTATTCCACTTGACACGATGAAGCTGGTTCCTGCGGAGTACCTTATAACGTTCATAAAGAACGATTTTTAAAATTTTATCATCTTTCACGAAGTTCATCATGTAATAGGCATGAAACTTGTGAACTGAGAAGGTTCTTTGGTCTTCGAACAGGGCAGCTTGGGGACTTATCTCTCGTTCCACTATTCTTCTTCACTTCGTTTTATCATCGAGGTATTATAAATGACTCGTTGCTGGAGTCTCAGAAGTAAAAAGGCATCGTAAAATTTTCATGCTCGAAGGAAACTTTGCCATGTGTGAAGCAAGGAATTTCCAAATTTTCACGCATTTTTAACGATTGCCTCTTTACTTTGTTGATGGTTACTGCAAACGCGAGTCCACCAGAATTCAATAATCTACTATGAAACGCTCTACCGAAGTCAAATGCCAGACAATTGATACAACACACAACAACAACAACAATGACACACAATTGATAATTGAAATAGTTATTTTTGATGGTTGGGTTGGGTTCGGTTGGTTTGGGTTGCATTTTTAGAATCTACGCACCTTGAAACGTAAAAGGGAAGATAATAATGTTATAGGCATTGATTTAAGCAACCCATATAATATATGTACCCTTGAAGAAATACATAGATCTTTGAAAGTGCGGGATACCTACTCCTTATGTGGGTACCTCATACCTACACCACTAGTACCAATCAGCTACACTTTTGACGACTATTTTCAAGGTTTTTAAAAGGTTAATTGGATTTTCACATCAACACCACTTGTTGTCACACACGAACTGCCGCTAAACTACATAATTATTATGAAATAAGCTTACTTGTTTGAAATTCTCCCGCGCCAGATATTGTAAAATGGTTCTATTGATAAATTAGTTGTATCAAAGAAATGATTGTTTTATTATGTGGAGTTTTCATTTATGTTGATTTATGTTTTCATTGTTGAACTCTTCTCCCTAGCTCCTTTACATTTTCCTTCGTACTTCTGGTTTATTACTGTGTGAATAGTGCATCTAAATATATTATGTATTCGCTCAACAAAAAAACGTTATAACACCCTCTCAAATTTTTTTTATATTGCGTTTCAAGATGCGCAGATTCCGAAAACGCTGCCAAGTCCACACATGGTTTTATTATTCTATCGGACATACCTACAGAAATGTTGGCTGTTAATTTATTGTTTCTTTCATGTGCAATAATTTAAATAGTTATTTTTGATGGTTGGGTTGGGTTCGGTTGGTTTGGGTTGCATTTTTAGAATTTACGCACCTTGAAACGTAAAAGGAAAAAATTTGAGGGAGCGTTATACAATTTTTTTGTTGAGCGATTAGGTACATTCACAGAATAATAAACCAAGACGCAATGTCCTCCCGCCTTACGCTGTATCATGCATATCTTTATTTTCGGTCTAAAACTCGGCGCTCCGCGCCTCGCGAGGGGGCAAGCCCCCTGGACCCCCGGTTACCTCTATTTACATACTTCGGACGAAATTATAGAAACACAGAATGTGTTTTAGCTCACGCGTTTCACATAAACCTTTTTCGACTGATATATTGACTGCTCATAGGTTACACCAGGTTACACGATCCTTAGTTCCGTATCATCGGTACTTATGTAAAGCTTGCAATCGTGTTCACAATATAAATTATTGAGAATGATCACCTGTGTGTAAACAATTATTATTTAAACAATGACGCTCATACCGCAGCTTGTCGGCCACGCACTCCGCATTGGTTAACGTAATATGGTTAGGTAAATCGAGAGCTATCCAACGAGTGGTGAACGATTTTTGTACGATGATAGCTGGCGAAGTTAAAGTTCCGTAGCAACGAATCGGTTGTACGTGAAAATCATTAGAAATTTTTCATAACAGCGTCCCAGATTTCGTTACGAAATTTCGTTACCTTTTTTGGCTAGTTAGTCCATCGCTAAAACACATTCTGTGTAATTTTGCGTGCATCTTGTATGATGGTTTTTGAGTTCGGATGTTTGGAACTCTTGACGTACATAGATCATTTTGGTCTGGAACGCCTCATCTTTGCCTCATTGCTCGATTTGCAGTATCCAACTTTCAATTTCTCATTCAGGCTCCAAAATAAATGTTACTGAGTTGCGTGTTCCTGTCAAATTTTCCATCGCCGTCCGCTCTAATTGTCGAAACGCGTCCGTCGAAGCTGCGACGGACCCTTCAAGAGACGGCAGCGCCCTCGAAACTCTTTTGGGCGTCCTTGGAAGCGGCGAGCAGAAGTAGGTTCTGTTGCGTCATTTCCCTCCACCGCTCGCCAAACCATCCCACCTTTTACAAAAGCCTCTTCCAACATCTCGTTTGTGAGGGTGTTCTGACCTCTCCAATCCTTCTCTCCATACTAATAGCCGCGCGATCGTCGAGCCTGTGTCTTCTTGATGACGATTCCGGCACGTAATGAAACCGCAGCTACCAACCAATTACACCTCCCATTTCCTGTCACTCACGTACGCATCGTCCTTTGTAGTTGCGGACAGTGAGAATATGCGCGGGGCGTATCTGAATCTAGATTTTTCGTTGATGAGCGAAGTTTTACAAAAACGCGTAAAACAGTTCACTTTGTGTTCACTGTTGTTTCTATTTGCTGCGTGAATATCTGTGTTGTTCTTATCGCTATGAGTTCGAGTTGTGTTTCGTGCGATCATGCGATATCTCCGAGAAAGGCGCTCGTCTGTTCAAGGTGTAAGGACAACGAATATAACCCATCCTGTACGAGTGTTAGGACTCAAAACTACAAAAAGCTCGTGAAGAAGAAGCTCACTTGGAAGTGCGGGGGCCTGCAAGTCTGCAGGAATGAAGATAAAGCAAAGGAATGAAGATGATTGCGAATCTGAGGAGGAAGAAAGTGCCGAGGAAGAAGTGAGTACAATACCTGCTAAGCCTACTGGTATAACGGCGTTCGAGGAACAGATACTCAGCCGTTTGGACGATGCCACTGGGAGAATGAAAGAATTTAAAAAAGCTGCGGCGTATAATTCGGAACACCCGGGTGATGTGTTGAGTCGTTTTAAAAACGTTGAACTGACCACTAAAAAGCTATCTGATGCAAATGAAGCTCTCGCAACGGAAAATGAGAACCTGCGACGGCAGTTGGAAATCGTCAGCAGCAGATTTAATAACGTTGAACGAAATTCACTGAATAAGGACCTGAAAATCAATGGTATACCAGTGACCGCGGGGGAAAAACGTGCCGGAGATAATTCTCAGTACCTACTGCTAAAGCAGTCGATGTAGCAATTGAAAAAGAAAGCATCGTGCAAGCTTATCGAATTCAGCCGAAACCACTTTTGCGGCTTAGTAAGCCTGGAAGTGGAAGTGAAACTCTGATACAGATTCAGTCTGCACACCGTTTTGTTTTACCTATACAGGCATACAAGGAAGCTGGATCAAATACAAAACGCTGCAAATCCCTGCACAACGGTTTATTATTTTGTATAGAATACCCTTCTGTTACAGATCACAGCTCTATGTATAGATAACCCGTCTATATAATATGATTTATGTACTATTCTATTATATGCATATTATGTAGATCGCAGACACTCCGTAGGTTAGTACCTAACCCCGTACTCGTTACTAGGTACCTACCTAAATCACGAGTTAAATGTTGCTAAAATAATTCTGCCGATGACAAACAGTACCTAACAAAAAGAAACACACATAATGAAGTTCTGAAAAGAAATTGTTGATGAGGAGTGAAAAAAGTTGCAAAAGTACCTACCAACAAACTCCAGCCCCTTCTACGTAGATGGTATAATGAACCGTTGTGTAATAATTTACCGTTGAGTAATGATTTACCGTAGTAATAATTTACCCATCAATAATACTTCAACGTTTGTTCAAGTTTCACTACCTACCAACAAACTCCAAAAGAGCCATCATTTTTCAAATTAAATAATATCACAGAACAACCAACTCGACTTCATACTCCGCCAATATAATCAGGTGATCCCTACCAATGATTGGCCGTATTTACAAATTCCTATTGTGGGCGCGTCTCTGGTTACGAGATTTGGTTTGGATTGTATACAATTTCATTCACACTGGAGTCGAAAATGCCTGTCGGTGCAAACTTCGGGGCCTTACTGTGAACGAACGGCTGGACGTACGATGCTCCGGATGGTCTTAAAAAACTCGCAAGTTCAAGAACTATTTAAAACCGTAAAACTATTTACGTAAAAAAATGGTATAGGCGTTTTGAAAATTTCAACCCCTATTTCGAACCCCTTAGAGATGACTCACAGTAACGTCGAGCTTCGAGGACCAACTAGACGCCGAACGGAACCTATAACCCGAATTTCATCAATTTTTTTTCATGGTAACTAAGAAAAGTGGCCCGTACGGCGTACGGTGTACGGCGTACGGCGTACGGCGGACAGACAGAAATATTTTTATTGCAGTTTTGGATTCTACATATCTTGAAACGTAAACCATCAAATTTTGAGGGGGGGTAAGAATTTTTTTTTTCATGCTCGATTCCAATGGTTCATTATTGAAAATAATAAACCAAAAAATAGTGAAGGAGTAAGTAATGCTTATTCACCTTCAGACGGATGTGCTCGCGTGTGTGGCTATTTGAAGAATTTTTGGGAAAAATGTGTACACCCAAATACAGTTGCTCATCCACAATTTGTATTGCATGGGTACTTTATGCTGTTCATGCATACACGAATTCAACACTCATTCTGATTTTAAGACATCGTACAAGAATCATCAGATAGCAAACTCGTTATGATTCCTGAAAAAGATAGGTTAATTGGTCGGATAGAGCTGGAGTTATGAGCGTTCGTATTCGTTGTCCGCGCAGGCGCATTGGGTACTAATGTCCAATCGTAATGGATGTCGTGTCCAGTCTGCGTGGTCCATAATATTTTGAGCGAAATCGGTTGCACCGAACTGGTGATTTGAGCGTTACAAGGTAGTCGCTGTTCGCGTCGATGAATTTCGATTGTAATGAAGTCCATCTGGACCATCCTGGTCTGCATGATCCCCGCAAATGTCGTCCGAAAATCTGTCGAATAGAACCGGAGTTTCGAGTGTCAGAAATTTTATATTTGCGCATGCGAAGACGAGAGTTACGGTTGGGTTTTGATTAAATTCAAACGGAACTAGCTATTGACCAACCCGCACATACTCTCCAAATTTCCGCTCGTTTGGAATGTTCTTTCGACAAGATAGGCGGGTGTAAGAACAGGTCATATCGGTCCATATCACGGTCCTTTCAGTACCATTACTCTTCAATTTCCGACACAGTTTTGCCTTGTTGGCCGACCGCAACGTTCGCACTCATTTTTCGTCAAGGTTCACAACGTTCCACGTTCACCATTTTTCACGAGGTGGACACTGAACCGCACCAGGCTTCGCTGTCATACTGAATCATACGCAAAGCAGAAATCTCCAGCGTTCGCTTTATTTACATGACCTATGTCCCTTGATGTTCGCCGTACTTAGAACTACTCCGTTGTCCGTGTCAACATAATCGTTCGCGGTTTGTACCATAGGAGATTATCTTACTTATTATCTAACCCCATTCCACCTAGTCATTAGGTAATTTCGCTCTTCTTGCAATCGCCCCGACAAGATATTATGGTGGTTACAAGGAAATGGGAACAGGCAGACAGACAGACACGGAACCAGATTTGTATCTCGGTGTCTCGAACGCAGAATGCGTGTGGAAATTCTGCTTTCGAAGGACATACGTATGTTTCGATTATTGCTTCAATACAGTACCTTCGGTTTCGAGAAAGAAAATTCACTGGGCCGGTTGTCTGTGCTGATGGGCAATCCAGGCACCTATACTGACCTCATTGTTGATTTTTGTTAATAGACTTGTCTCTTCTTATACTCACTGAAATTTGTTCTGTTGTTGATGGATTCTTGTGTTCTAATGTTGGGGGACTAGGAGTTGGGCGAGCGCGTGAAGTGGGGTTAACACGGATACAGATTCAACCGACTTATTTGAATTATATACTTGATTTCGTCAAAATCCCACCGTAAGTTTCAACTGAGCATGTGTAATTGTGTTTTTATTCCCCGCAACACGTTACTTGGTAACTAGATGTCGAAAGTACGTACCTACGCAAACTCAGTAATGGTCGTAGGTTTCGAATAGAATATCGAGCCGAGCCATTTAATTTAGGCATTACAAATAACGTAGGTTGTTTAGGTTTATTATTCTCTGAATAATACACCTACATAATTTTCGGTCTACATCAATCCATCTTTCGCACACAGGCTACATTTGGGCCCTAGTTGTGTCCCCAATCTCGACAGCTCGATCGGAAAACACCCAGGAGTGTTATGGTTAAAAAAAATTTGGTATTTTTGAGGTTTTTGTGAACTTGGGCCTGTGAGGTATCGTTTTCGATATTTTTTAGGGTGTAGACCAAATATGAAGTTGATTTTGACCAATGAGTGAAGGATTGAGGTTCTAACGAAGTTTTAACTCTCAAAATGCAATATTTATGGGTCAGAAACCTGTGAAAATGGCTGTAATCACCAAAAATTGTATAATATCGGTTTACGGTTTTCTGGCTTGTGAATCGTTTACATTTTATGCAGTTACTTGATGGGATGTTGATAATTATATATTATATACAATTTTAAATAAGATGAATTATTATTTTGATACTGCTCGTTTTAAACGGCGAGTGGATGTCTGAGTGTCTGTTCCAGAAATTGACTTGAAGGACCTCAAAGACCACGTATGGGAAGTTGCAGAAGAAGTCGCTAAGTTCATAGATGATGGATGTCTTATAGATGGCGAAGACGTAGACAGTTGGTCTTGGTTTGCAGCCAGTGAAAAATGGGGTATAATCGCCGGGTTTGGGGATTGGGTGCCATCGCAGCCGTCACTGACTAGACTTGTCATTGTCTAGGTCAGGTAATGATGATTGATCACCGCTGGGGGCGGGCTGGCTCATGATGGTGTGTAAACAAACATTTGAGCCCGCCTTCTGATAGTACGGCTGTCCCCCAGGGAATACGAGTGGGCTGATAACTTGAAATTTATGAAAACCTCTTTTATTTGGTTTGATAGATCAACCGGTGAGTGGCTATTTGCTCAGCTCTTATTGCAATTTATCAAAAGATTTTAGTGCCTTTATACGTTTTTGAAAAAAATTCGGTACTTTTCCGTTTCGTTCAATTGAATCAATCCTCAGATTTCAACATTTTCTATTGATGTAGGTTTTGCTCTGAAATTCAAGCATCTATGAAATGAAAACGGAACTAACTGAGGTTATTTGCATATTTTTGAGACGAATTCAAATGTGCAGTGTTTCTCTAACCGTGGGCAATTTTCATGGTTACAGATGTTTCTTTTTGGCCAAATTCTATTCACTAACGGAAATTAACACGACCTCATAATAAGGTGTGTATGTCGGAAAGTCTAGGCAGAAAACGAGTTTGAAACTTGAATTTCCGAGTTCCTGCTGTAAATTACGTGTCAAGTAAATTGCCGAGTAGTTCAAATCAAATTCCGCTTAGAGTGCTAGTTTACAACTTTAAGCGATTACAGAACCGCGGTGAACGGATGGATGGAACCGCAAATTTATAAATAAATTTAAAAACCTTCCTCAAAATCAAACCGAGGGAAAGGTCACGGCAAAAGTTCTTGGAGGTTGCCACGAAGGTTTGCCATTTTTAATGCTGGTTTGTTGGCATTCGCCTCAGAGACTTCGCTCCGCCTCCTTGGGCCAGCAGCCACTGAGATGTCAGTAGACCTGATGCGTCATTATTTGCTGTATTCTTACTTTTAATCGTTATCATTTACAAAATAACGCTTATTTTTGAAAACGGGCTTCAAACTATCATTTTCCCAAATGTTTTAATTTTTTATTAATTTTTCTATTTTTTTTTTCAAAAGCAATTGGACGAAATTCCCCATTTTCCTCATCCAAACAAATTCTACAAATAAATGCTTCAACTGCTGTCCTAAAAAATACCCGTTATTTGTTGTCCTCTTCCTCGTCACTGGACATGGTTTCATGGGGTTGCTATCATTGCTTCTCCTGCTATAATTGAACATTTCTTCTTTTAATGTTATGAGAAGAGAGAGGATAACGGTGAGAGGAGAGTGGTAGATCCTGTTCATAATGGAGTATGGAACTTCTATTGTGGGGGTTTGTGGTGGTATAGTCTTCGCGGTAGAGGCCCGCTCACCGTTGAATCGTTTCGAATAAGGCCTGTAAAAATGCGGCGAAAGAGACTTAATATACATTTATACGCTGCTGCTTCAATCGTTATGTAAACACTCCTTGTATCGGTGATACCAACATCCCAAGTTACAATGATCCGACAGTTCAAACCTAGTTTCCGACAGTTCTCAGATCCAAGTGACTCTCAGTCTGAGTAGCAGTTAGAGACAAGGCAGACGTATCGATTCACTTTTCTTTCCAAATGGAAATTTAATACAGCGGATAATTCTGATTAGATGCGGCATAGCGCAGCTTCCTTGGCTTTTCCCAAGTTCTGTCGTGTTAATCAAAACCTGTAATCAAGATAATGGATGCCTCGAGCCCTCTCTTGTCTCGGTTCCGAGTATCCTCTAACACGGTTTAGAGAACAATGCATAATATAGAGCTTCAGTCGGTTCATTACCACTCCGCTGTTCTAGGAGGGTGCATACAAACTGTAACCTTCTTTGAATCCTACTACAGCTACATTGTAATTGGGTTTTCCCCTTTTTACTAGGTAGAAAACCTGTATCAATCCTCAAAATGATCAGACAGTTACCTATAATTTGATAACTTGATGACTGTCATTCCAGCACAAAGCGGCTATAGGTACATCCATTCCAGTCCTTTATCACAAATAAATAGGAAAATCATTAACCTCAAGCCTGTTATTACCTGAATTCCCCTCAAAACACCGACGCGCTGTTGCTGAATCTCACAGATCCATGAGGTAGGTTTTCGGTGCTTTTTTCTTGAGCTGTCTGGTTAGTGAGATAATCCTCTCATCTATCGACCTGGCTTTGGAAGGGCTTTTGTAGCGCAAATACCTAAGTGCTGAGAGAAGAGGAAGTACAAACACAAAATCTCTAAAACATCTCGTCAGCTCTCTCGTGGTTCATTCACCACTAGAAAGAACTGAATGTCTTTGTTAGTCAACGTTTTCCTTATCTTAAATACATTGAATTTCCTAATAACATTATAGTAATTATATCTTTTCTGGAGTGATGTAATAACTATCGATTTCTGTATTTTCCAGAGAGACAAGTCCATTTCCAATGTCAGCATTCATGCTGTGGTGTAAATAATCCACGTTGAATGAAAGCAGTGAACATAATAATGAGAATTTCATATTTTCTCTACATCGCAACTTGTCGCTCATCAAAACCCCGGAGTTCATTATTACCAAGAACTGGAGAGTTAGGTACTTACTACTTACAACTAAAAAATTTATGTTATGGATTCAACAATTACAATGATAGAATCTGTGCTACTGGTCGAAAATGACTAATCAACCACAATGAGACGACTAACTAGTCGTATATTATGACTAGAGCGTGTGAGATGAAGCAGTTAGGCCGGAAGAAGTATATACCTTCCTAGCTTTATGAAATTCAAGTAGGATTTTTCTGCTATGTTGTTCTAGAGCGGTGGAGTCAGTCCCAGCCAAACAGATTGAGAATAGTACTACCTCATCATCTTTGATGACTCAGGGAGGATAACAGCTTTGACATCGGCAAGTTTGAAGAGATTCATGATTTAGGGGGCTGATCACCATGGAGCCTCCAAATTATAACCGTGGTTGCGGGGAGGGACAGTTTATTATGAGGAGTGGGAAACGGCGAAATATACATTTAAAATCAAATAAGATAGATTTTGGGATGAATGCTATAGGAACGTGAATTTTTCATGGTGGCATTATACGTCAAACACAATGAAAACGTTCTCCCATTCGAATCCGTACTCAGGCCGTGGCAGTGGAATGAGGTGTCCAGGGTCTGAAGAGGACAGCAAGCCCCGTGTCACCTGTCATTGAAGGGCCACCGGCGATAACCTGCCGCTTTGCAGGCTGTCGTCGTCCCCACTCCCTCCCACCTGTGTCACGTTGAGCTTACAATCAATAATCCTTATTTAGCTGTTTGTACCGTCCGCAAGAATGCCTCGAGTAATCCTAAATCAATGCAAAACTCATGAGGAAGCTCGACAACTAGCTGAGGTTCTCTGTCATGGGGATTAAATAATTAGAATCGAACATAACTTTGAATAATGTCTATGTTCGTTCACAAAATGTTGATGCAGTCATTTTCTCTATAAGATGTTGTGGTAATTTAAAAGTTTTTGTTGTCACCTTTTTTTCAGTCTTAATTTTTGACAGTTTTGACGTTTGCTGTACAGCTAGCAGGTATAAGCCCAAAACTGATCCAAACGAAAAGGATTGTCACATTACTGCTAACTCACTGCAGTAATTTCCTACGGATAACAACCGATGTCTGATGACATTGTTCTCAGTCACACTGTGTTGAATAAATTGTCGATAGAATGACACTATCGAGAATGTCGTTTCTTTATGGTATCAATTTTGAATTGCCTGGAACGGGTTATTGCTTATTTATTTTGACTGAAACCTTCTGTAACATGAAAAAATAGAAGACATTTAAATTCATACACTTTTTAACCTAATTTTAATGTAATTTTTTTGAGATATCATTTCTCTTTCATTTTTCAGTGTTCACTTGGGGGATGACATTATAGGTTACCTTCACTGAAATGATGTAGCAGGTAACTAATTTGATTAACGAAACTGCGATCTTTTGTCAACACTGAAATGGTGGACGGAATGGCTATCATCGCAGATGATGCATTCCCTTCCCTGATACATGATGGTAAATTTTCTCTTAGTGCACATCATGTAACTTCATTGTAATTGGAAATATTGTACTATAACTTGATTTAAACGACAAAAAAGCTGGAAATTATTACACAACGATTTATTATTAATTTACATGTATGGGTGCCCCGTCTGTGTAGATAATGTTTTCTTTGTTCAGTACCTAACCTCCTCCTCCCCCCCCCCCCCCCATTACTTCTATTTAGTTACGAACCAATAATCATATCATTGCCGTTTATTTGCATAATTCTTCCATGAAGATCTTGGGTTAAATATGAATAAATATCTGGTTACCGTTACCTGAACCCTGGTTACGAAGGGTTGAGAAGTGTTGCGCCAATCCAGTGTTCAGTTCAGAATTTCATAATGGTTTCTCGAAATACATCGACATCTCTGTGATGTCTGGACATACTGACACCTGTTATTATTATTTAGCGATATACGTTATGTTTTAGGTAGGTGTGGTAGTTATGGGTCTGTTGATACTAGAACGCCTTGTATTCAAATCTGCCAGAATCACACACAGTGGAGGTATTAGGGACCGGGTTCGAAATGAAGAGGGATAGAGGTTACTCCATAAAAACACATAATGCCCGACAGATGTAGCATCTTCGGCTAGGGGTGGAACAAACCCGCGGTTGTTGAGTAGGAGGTCCCGCTTTTACCACGTACCACAATCTTTGGCTTGTGGTTGAGGAAAACCCCGCGCGAATTGGAGGCGACCCTTTGAGTGTTGTGGCTCTTGTGTGCACCTGAGAGGGTTTGCAGAGATCTGCAGTATTTGTCTGCGAAAGTGGCAGCACTTTTCATACCGTAAATGTCATCTTGTAGGGAATCCTATAAATCATGTTAACTGCATCCTAGTCGTTCCTCCTCATAGATATAATATTAGGCGTATGAACGTCTAAATAATATATACTATCCTCTTCCTTCCTACTTTAAGGGCATTGGCACATTCAAGAAAGGCAAAACGCCTTTCGAACATTTTTTGTCGTGATTACAATCTGAAGACAAGAATACTGAGGCGGCAGACGGGAGGGTACCTATCTTTTATCATCTTGTCAGGACTGTCGCCTGGAGCTTGCAGTCGACAAGAGACACTCGTCCCACTTCTGTGGGGAGACGCCGCTCAATTTACCACTGTTGCTCGGTTTTCATCGTACTTTTTCCTCTTAACCGAATCTTCAGGCTTCCTGATTCCTTCCGCTAGAGTAACCAGAAACGCTACCCCAAGTCATTTTTGCAGTAGGTACTAAAAATAAAATCCGGATTTCATTCGTAAGTAGGGGAGACCAGGGTCAGTTGGTATAAGGGGATAGTTGGCGCACAGAATTTATTTCCCGTCACGGTGTGACCAGAGCGCTGTCGTCGGGATAGTATGGGGGCTTCATCCTACTTTGAGTCTCATCAGCTGCTATGCTATGCTGTGCTATGCTGACAGTGAGATGATTTCGAGTCAGAAGATGAGAGGTTCATCTTCCTGTAACTCTGTACCTGAAGTGAACGGTGTAAAGGATCTCGACTCTCGACATAGAAGATTATAGCTTCGTTCGCGGTGTGTTTTTCTGACGGTCAGGGAACCGTCTGAAGCCACTTTTCTGATCGTGCCAACACGCATGCGCCACCAATACCAACTTTCAAACTCACAATGGACCGGGTACACCGCGAACGCTTGGGAAGGAAATCTTAACTGCAACCGCTGTGCAACCTGCAAATGTCTAACCTTCCTGATTGTGTGGTGTCGTCGTCGATCTTGATTTTTTTCTCCTTTCTGACTTTTGTTAATTTGTTATACAAATCATACCTATTTAGGTTTATTGAAAGGCTGTGACTCGTGCATGCGTGAGAAGTTCATAATGTTATCATTGATCTCTGCTAATTTATTTCTTCTTTTTATAACAATAATACTAACGTTCGTCCTATAGGTCATCGTTGATTTCGGCTAATTTATTACTTTTTTCATTCTTCTACTTACTCAAGTCTTATATTACGATTATTCCTATGCTTCTAATGAATGGGTAGACTATCTTCTATATATTCCTAGTTGTAATAAAGTTCCATGTTTTGCTTCGAGTATTCATCTCTTACCAATGTTATGCATTCCTTTATCTCAACTTGTACTTAGTCGAAGTACTTTTAATAAAAATTAATCGAAATCTCTGTAGTTTTCTTCCTAACTAATGACCTAATGGGATGTTTATCAAATTCGGTGATACCAGTGTACTTCTGTGGAATAATTGGTGACTGAAGAAATACCTAATCGAAAGTTTGAAGTTCGTTGTTAGGTAGGCACCTAACTAATTTTGCTGATAACTGACTACACATTCTTCATGTGCTCATTTTTTGTTAATATAGCTATGCATTCGGTTTCCTCAAGGGTCAATAATCTGATAAAACGGCTGAAATCACCGGAAACGTCTACAAAAAAAGGTAGCATAAACTGTGAATTCAGCCAGAAAAATACAATTTCAACAATCGAAGATCATTTTTCAAAATTAGGAGTCTTCGAGTGGGCCAAAATTGGCAAAAACCAACAATAAATTGCTAGGCCAGTTCTTGTAACACCCACCGTAATCGTAAAATTAGGTACCTAGGTAAGTGGCACTAAGTTTTTCAATTGGGATATTCAACCGACCACCGACGCACGAAATAAATCTATAGGCAGCAATTTTGTATGTCCATTACAATTTTTTTGTTAACCCCTCTAGTTATTTGTGCCAGTAGAATTTGCGGCGTTTATCGTTATGGTAGGAAACTTGATTCAGGGACATACAAGTGCTCACTATAAGATCAGTCGTTGAAGGATATGGTGATTGAAATACAAAAGCTTGGGTAGTTATGTAAACAATACTATAATAAATGAATTCAAGACGCTAGTAGAGATGCCAATCTGTCCCTAACAGAACGGCCAGTGACGTCTTCTGGATGAGAATGAACAAAAAAAAGTTTCCTCGTCGTATACAGGAAAAACTTCTTCCAGATAGTTTTCATTTTTTTTTCACTGGATGGAGTAAGTCCAAATCATCTTCCGATGTCACCTCGATAGGAGTGATCGACCCCCCATCACTGGATGAACTCATCGCGAGAAGTACCAAAACGCAAGTGAGAGAAGTGGGTAGGTAGGGTTATTAGAATGAACACACAGAACGAATAACAACGACGAACGACGGTGCGATGAGAAATGATTTGATTGGCTTAAACGGGCGAGCGGTAGTGGGGGGCGAGCAGTCAGAAAGGAGTACATCGGAAAATCCGCGGACTGATCTGACGGTCTTGGAACTGTCTTCGAACCGCCAGAAAAACACCGCGAACAGCATCCTACGGATGCTATACAGTCCGAGACGAGTCCGCAAGACCACCGCGAACGCCAAATGATGGATCTGACGGTTTGAAGACAGTCAGATGGCCACCGCGAACGAACCTTATGTCTTGGTGAAGTACCAATGCCGTCCGTACCCTGGAAAGGCGGTTAAAGTGAGGGAAGTGATTTTTGCCTGTCAACCATGAGGAAACAAGAGAAAAATTGAAGATGGCCCGGCCAAAAGATTCGATTTCGTACGACGCCACAAAAATTATGCAAAGATTACACCCACCAATTCAAGTCAACGGTCTTCCAATGTTTCTTGTGGACACAAAGCCTTGAATACCTTACAAATTAAATGTACAGTTAACATTTTTACATTCAGTAGGTAAATATTGGTTACATTTATTGTTGTATGCGAACTTACCCCCATTCGTAGCATCTTATGCCATAATTTGCCACGTGCTTTTTATTTCCTTCTCCTAAATTGAACCCTATTAATGCCTGAAATGTGGACATAATGTGAAAAGGATATTATTTAGTGGCAGGGAGGATTCGAAACCTGACTTTCTGTCCCTCTGGAGAGATCTGTTTTGTTATATGAGTAGGACTGGAATAAGCTGAAAGTTTAAAGGGAGGAATGAAAGGAGGTGAATCAACGGAGGTGGTTACTGGTTAATCAATTAAGCAACTCAATGGTATGCATAATTTGGCACACAGGTAGGTAAATTAAGACTTCACGCTACCTACCCACAGGATTTGCTGCGGAATTTGTAACAGGATATCTACTTATAAGTAAGTAGGTTCATAGTCGAAGTCTATTAATGATAATTTTGTCGAGAAATGAAATATTCGATTGGTGCAAGTTGGGTGCGCCGACGGTGATATGGGAGGTTTTGAAGTTACTCCCACACTTGGTATTGATGAGTGATCTTAGGAGAACACTGATGGGACTTGAGGGGACTTGACAATGAATGCCCGACCACTCAAGATATACTTGAAGTCGTGAGGATGTTCACACTCTTCGAGCTTCGGGGGAATGTTTTCACTGTTGCATTAATTTCTCCCTCGCGTATTCTTCAACTAATTATACGAAAAGTGCGAAAACGAGTCGATTGTCATTGTGTAAACTCTTGCAGCGTTTATGATGATCGCTATGGATACCGCAAAGGTGGGTAGGTAGTAGTTATCAAATTTTAGCTCATTCTATTGCAGACATAATAATTATGGACATCACTTCCATGGATTTTTTTTTCTCTCAGAACGAAGTGCACCCTTCATTTTCGGTTACAGTGGTACCTACCTCACAATCAAAACTTGCAAAACGCTTTTATTAAGTTGGTCCAAAATAGTTATTTGAATTTTACTCTCGAAATAAATTTAGACTTGTTGAGTTAGAGTAAAAATAGCCTTTCTGCCACAGACTGACCCAAATAGTACTCAACACCACCATATTGGTATGGGGCCACCACCAGGGTGGTACCATACTTTTCGCATCATGCAGTCATATATCTTCGTTGTATAAGGAGAGTGCAGGAATGTTTCATTATTATAATGTGATTTTTATTCAGTAAGCAATAACCGGGGACGGGTACCAACTAACAAGACGAAGAGTGGTGAAAGAAATTGCTAGGTTGTGAATAAGGCCTGTCATTAATAATTTTCAGTGCTATCCTTGTTCCTAATGGAATTTGACTGATGAGTATAGAACGACCAGCAGAAACGCCCAAATAATAATCATTTGGCAATACATAAGTATACATACCGAGCCTGTAGATTGAACAGGAAAGAAATTGCTCTCCGGGCGAGGACCCACTTTGTCCTCCTTACCCACCTCTCCCACAGTAGCTTTATTCCAAATTTGAGCCCTCGTAGGTTGAACAGGAATGAAATTGGTCTCAGAGCTCACTCAGAGGGTCAGAAAGAACACAGAAACCTTCGAGGGCGTGACAAAAACTCACCGAAGTTTCATCGCAATCGGATAGATGATATAGCAGCGCATACGGAACAAAGAAAGAAAGAAACATTAATTTATATATAATGTATAGATAGATAGATTTCTGCAGGACCTTCAGATCTGTTTTCATATATAAATAATACCTACTTACGCCAACTGAGTTTCCATCTCTTCGCTTTTACTTCTTTCGATATCAGTCGGCCAATGATGTTGCGATTTAGGACAAGTTGATCGATCCGATAAGCCAGGAGTCGGCAAAGTTGACTGCTGAGTTTTGCAATGCTTTGGTGGATACCCAGCAACTCTGTGATTCAGTTAACGAGTGTTAGCTCTGAGGAGAAGTGAGCAACGACGGCCTGCCAAGCAAGGTGTCGATCCTAACTATGTTATCTTCATTTCATTACTCCATCTCACTTCATCTCAAACCAATGCTAATTGCTGTGTCGAGCAACAAGGTTTCCTTTATGGGTTTGAGCCAGTTCATGATTGTCCGTGTAGAAACGAAAACAAGGAGACAAATGTTTCCCAATCATTCAGATTTACCTTTTTGTCGAACGTAGAATAACACTCACGTGAAATCTATTCTCATAAATTCTCCACATTTATTTAAATATATTACATAAATTAAGGAAATCTAGTTAATCTGTTTGATTCATCACTAATCATCATTCAGCAACAATAAGACCATAAAGGAACTACCATCTCACAGATAAGTCCGTTAGAGCTCTTCACAAAATGACCGAACTTAATTAGCCTATTACTGTGTCCATCATACCTACATGCTTTACCATGTTCATCATTTTCCATACCAGCAGCAAAGTAACCAAGTTTAATTCGGTTAAATGCTTTTCTTATTCTGTCACGTTTTGTGATTAGGTTATCTTCCACGTATAATAATTATCTCCCGTAATATTATCTCCCATACAATTATTATCTCACGTTTTAATTTATTTGTTTCAGGTGAGTGGAACGAGCTGATTGACAGCATTTCCAATATACTACACCAAGCAGATAATCCAAAGCACTAGATACTGGGTAATAATGATCAGTATTTTATAGATTTTTCTGAGCTTATCTGTGTATAAATATAATGGCAAGACACGTCTGCCGACTGTCACTCATAATTCGTCCCGAATTTTCACTTGAAAAACGTTTACATTTAGTATATTGTCATCTGTTGATACCAATAATTAATGAATAACTTGTTTCTTGGTAATTTCTGATGACGTGATACCTGGATCACATCGGACCGAAATCTATCGCCGTGGTCTGAATCTTTATAGGGAGGTACCTAGGTCTATCTCTGATTCTGTCTTTCCGTTGAAGCTCAATCACGGCCAAACGCCTGAACCGAGTCGTTCGATTCTTCTTGCGTCGGGCTCAGGGTTGCAGCACTGTGTTTATAGGCTATGATAGAACCGTGTGAGCAGTACGCAAATGTGCTCTACTTCTAAACGGCTGAACCAATGTTGGTGGAAATTTTCGCGTTGTGCTCTGAGGGTGGGAGGGGCCTTAATAGGGGGTTCCCATGTCAGAATCAATTTTTGCCCGTGCGTTACCGGGGAACAACAGAAAACTCCACAGCCTGAACCGAACTTGTTGAAAGTTGTGTCGTAGTATAGCCTCCCTTTCACCACCCATTTTAATACCTCTTCAAAACTTCCACGAAAGGTCTTATACCAACGGCGCAACGATGGTGAAGAGAAAAAACCAGTCAAAGGCAAAAATTGCATAAATATGCATTTTCCACCGCCCCCATCTCCTGTAAAGCGCCATTCGGCCCCCTCAGACCCCCATAGTCATTTTTGAAATTCTGTTGGTCGCTGAACTTAAGTAGGGCCCTCGACATATGTTATTCCCAAATTTACACCAAGTTTGGATGAATCGTTTGGGTGTGAACAACAAACTTTGGTTGATTGCGTAAAGCGGATCACCCCGAAAGGAGGATACCCACCGCCCCACCCAGATAGGCGCTTCATTCCTCCAGAAATCAGGTCTGCACAACGATTCCTCAGGTCGACTCTTGGGTAGAAACCTGTATTGCCACCAGATCATTCCTCCATGCACGTCTGACTGCCGACAACAATACCTCCATCTGGGCACACAGGCGTTAAGGTCACCAGGGTCTCAACTGATTTCGCAACCATGACGATCAGCGATCAACCAGAATCTACAGATCACAATGCCAAAAATGAGATCTCCGCGCAACTTCCCGGGCCACCATATTAGGAAACCTAGAGGCAGGCATCTTCCGCGCTCGCAGCACACAATGGCAGTGAGACATTTATGAATGAAAATTTGGCCAACATTCATCTCAAGGTACACGTAATCTGGTGCACTTTTTGGTAGCTCGAGAATCATTATTTTTATAAAACGCCGCTGGACCTGCTCGACATCCCTATACTGCGTGAATCCATAGAGCTAGAAGCTCTAAATAAATGCTTGGATCCCTACACCTGTGAACCGTAGCGGAGAATTGCTCAGGGACTACACAAAACACTCGTTTGGCCTCCAAGGGAACAATACTGCAGAAGAAAGACATACAGATGCCGTTAATACCCCGTTTTGATGCGCTAGCTCTGAGAGGTGCATTGTAAATGACAGCTTAGTTGTTACCTGTCTCCTTCGTTCTACATTCATTCCGTTGCCAGACCCATGTAGGTGACTATTTGTACGTGGAAAGAATGTCTTATATCAGAGGTAATGGCTCGTTTGTACTCGAGCAACCATGTGAAAGTTTTCTTCGTATGTAAGGTGTGTTAAATATCCGTAAGCCAGAATACCGTAATTCTTGTTTTATTTTCGATGTTGACGGGGGGAGGTGCTTTGAGATCGAAAACCCATTTCCTACTAAATGCGAAGCCGTCCCCCCCCCCCCCCTGCAGCTCTTCTTGTTTTGGGATCAGTAGCGTAACCTCCTATACATAATGGATCAGTGGCCAGCAGGCTGATGGCGGTGCATCGTGGCCACCCCTAACTAACTCTCCGTCGAGGGGGTTGAACTATAGGGTGCCCGTGTAGGGCTGTAGGAAGGTTTCAAGGTAAGACCGGGGGTTTGTTTAATTAATTCGTCAAACATTTATAGGATCCGGGAGGAAGAGGTAGAACAGAGTAGAGCGATGTGATGTAAAGGGTTTCGATGGGGAAACTGGTGAATGTGGGCGGTAGGCTACGATATTCTCGAGCGAAAATCGTACACTCACTTCTGGTTTAAGCCCTATTTTACAATGTGTCAACATATAGGAGTGGTACCTACAAGTATGAACGGCTAATCCGAATCGCAATTCGTACAACCGACTACTAAGCTCAGTGTAGTGTTTCACAATACGCTTGTATTTTGCTTCCTCACTACCGGAAGGTTGGGAAGCCTTCGATTCGTGATAGAGTAAAAACAATTTATGTCCTCCAAAATGAAAGTTTCCACTACCATTTTGCGTTTCGGACATCAAGGACCATTTTTTGTTCCGTGTCCGTCTGTCTGTCGTCTGTGGTCACTACCTACCCGAAATAATTATCGAAATGGGCTGAAATTTGGAGGGTAGATTTTTTAAATTTCAGTGTTGCAAATCTAAAGGTTCATCAGTTACCATCACCAGTTACCATCACTTGTTCTAAAACATTTATCTTTCACAATTTGAGTTTAGTACTCATAGTACAAGAGAGAGCCGTACCAATTTTATCAATCTCTTATCATCAGACAACTTTCTTACAGTTTCGCTTAATTATTTTCAGTACCTAAGTTCTCCGTTTCCCTCTGGAATCGAGGGAAGATTTTTTCTTAAATTTTTTTTTAACCTCGACTTTTTTAACCTTTTACTTCGAAATTCAGTAGTTCCAAAACTGTTAATAGGAGGCAGTTTTATTGTTATAATTTTGACGAAATCTAGGTTTTCAGTTTTAGTGTTTGTTCAAAGGGTCTGAAAAAAGTTAACATGAGCGCGAATCATGACGTGTAGTTTTACGAACCCGAGTTAGTTATTCTCAAACACACTTTGAGTCCAAGGAAATGAGGATTTTCCTATCTTCGTTGGAAGGTACATGAGAATCGACCTTATAGCAGCGCTAAAAATACTACAGATATGTAGGTATAACGATTTCAATTCGATTGCTAAATGCGCGATTCAAGGCTTACAAACTACATACAACGTCCAAGATAATTTGTAAATTGCCGCATTATCAGGTGTGGCATGATTGGCATGAGATTTGTCTCTTCTATCGGGAAATTATTTTTGTTGATAGAAATTATGTCCATCTCTTCTATGGGGAAATGGTTTGTTGATAAAACAAAGGCAATGTCTTAATTTGAACAGTTCAAGGAAAAGGATTGTATTCCAGTTTTGAGAATTCCATTGTTTGAAACCAGAGAAAACATAATGTAGTTGGAAAAAACTTATGAAAAGTTCTATCTGTCCTTTTTCTGGATTAATTCTGAAACATTTATGTACGTCAGAATCACAATCGAAATCAATAACCTGAAGCGCTAGGGGTACTGATATAGTTGGTAGATCCGCAGTAATTGATAATTGAAACTGATCGAACAGTAGTATCACTTCGGTATGTATCAATGAATATTTATTATCGCCTTGTAGCCACCAGGACCACTTTATATTTTTATTACTCTCGTCACATGAGCTGAATATAAAATAGGGGTTCGGTATCAGCCTCGGCTCCCTACACCGCAAGGATAAGGAAATTGGTTTTATTCCTGTCAGCTCTTTTCTGTGGTGATATTTTGATTGGAACGACAAGTCGATGGCCGACTTCGGAAACACTGGGGCATAACCCCAAAACCCGATGAAAAGGTCGAAGATGTTGCGGTCACATGGTCATCTGCAGCAGGAGTTTCATAGAAAAACTAGAATTCAAGGTTCAACTATTGCCATTAATAAGGCCATTGTTTCATTATAGTATGCACTCATTTAGGTACGCTACTATTTACCATGAACTTACGATTTGGTTTAAAATAGGTCAGATAGGTAGGTAGGTCAGATGTACAAATCAAACTACTTATTCGTGAGGACGAAGATGAGAGAAGTTTGTAGGATTTCATATTTGTGCAAACCACCTTTGGAATGGGGTATGTGCGTGGATCACAAAAGCGGTTCACATTATTTTTTAATAAACCTAGATTCCACTCTGAGAACCTTCTCCCGTTCTTTTTCTGTGATTTCCACCAGTTCTGAAGTCACAGTGGGAAGGGGGTCCTGCTCAGTGACAGGGGTATAATGACGTCAGATTTGGTGAAAACTGAAAAATCATGGAAAAAAACTAATTACCACAGGACGGCGCGGTTGGTATCAAACTTTTCAGGATGGCTTTGGCAATAAAAGATGCTGTTGGTGTAAAAAATCTCCTTTCATAAAATACAATAAAATAAATAAAAATAATAATAATAAAATTAAAAAAAGACACATAAGATAGTGCGGATGGTGTCAAAATTCTTAATATGGAATCCACTTTCAAAAAACGCTGCAAATCCCTGCACAACGGTTTATTATTTTGTATAGAATACCCTTCTGTTACAGATCACAGCTCTATGTATAGATAACCCGTCTATATAATATAATATGTACTATTCTATTATATGCATATTATGTAGATCGCAGACCCTCCGTAGGTTAGTACCTAACCCCGTACTCGTTACTAGGTACCTACCTAAATCACGAGTTAAATGTTGCTAAAATAATTCTGCCGATGACAAACGGTACCTAACAAAAAGAAACACACATAATGAAGTTCTGAAAAGAAATTGTTGATGAGGAGTGAAAAAAGTTGCAAAAGTACCTACCAACAAACTCCAGCCCCTTCTACGTAGATGGTATAATGAACCGTTGTGTAACAATTTACCGTTGAGTAATGATTTACCGTAGTAATAATTTACCCATCAATAATACTTCAACGTTTGTTCAAGTTTCACTACCTACCAACAAACTCCAAAAGAGCCATCATTTTTCAAATTAAATAATATCACAGAACAACCAACTCGACTTCATACTCCGCCAATATAATCAGGTGATCCCTACCAATGATTGGCCGTATTCACAAATTCCTATTGTGGGCGCGTCTCTGGTTACGAGATTTGGTTTGAATTGTATACAATTTCATTCACACTGGAGTCGAAAATGCCTGTCGGTGCAAACTTCGGGGCCTTACTGTGAACGAACGGCTGGACGTACGATGCTCCGGATGGTCTTAAAAAACTCGCAAGTTCAAGAACTATTTAAAACCGTAAAAATATTTACGTAAAAAAATGGTATAGGCGTTTTGAAAATTTCAACCCCTATTTTGAACCCCTTAGAGATGACTCACAGTAACGTCGAGCTTCGAGGACCAACTAGACGCCGAACGGAACCTATAACCCGAATTTCATCAATTTTTTTTCATGGTAACTAAGAAAAGTGGCCCGTACGGCGTACGGCGTACGGCGTACGGCGGACAGACAGAAATATTTTTATTGCAGTTTTGGATTCTACATACCTTGAAACGTAAACCATCAAATTTTGAGGGGGGGTAAGAATTTTTTTTTTCATGCTCGATTCCAATGGTTCATTATTGAAAATAATAAACCAATAAAAACATACGTGCGCATACCTACCCCATTCATATGAAAGCCTGGTAAGCACCTTTGCAAAGTCGTGGTGGAATGGTCTTTTGGAAAAGAATGATAGGCATGCACGGAGTGATAGGAACGTTAAAACTTGCGGCGGTGTGCCTGGTAAATCGAGGGAATTCAATAACCTACTATGAAAAACTCTACCAAAGTCAAATCCCAGCCATCCACGGAGAAGGTATTATTATATTGATTTAAGTAAACTGTACAATAGCTCAAATAAAATTTTGAGGGAGATTTAATAAACTTTATTAGATTACTAGCGATAATCAGGCATGCGTTGCAATGTCACCCAAATAAGGAAAGTGTTTTGTTTCTGTAATTATGTTCTGTAGTTATGTGTGTAATTGTGTTTTGTCTATATGTAAAAGGCTCGCGCGCCAGATCTTATAAAAATTGTTCTACTAATTCAGAAATCTTCGGGGGTCTGCACATCACAACAACTCACAAAGTTTCATCGCAATCGGATGAATGGTATCGGGCACAAACAAAGAAACATTCATTTTTATATATTATCTACGTATATAATATGGATAGAATTAAGAGTTATAGTGTGTAAAGTAGAAACCATAAAAGGCTTTCCAGCAATTGGATGAATTCCTACTTACTTCGCCCAAAAAAGGGTGAACTTTTAGTACCTACTATGAAAACATGCCAGGTCTACCAGAGTAAAATGCCAGACATCCACCTTCTGGATGTCCCTTGCAGCATTAACCTCTTTGAATGTGCTCGATGGCAGAGGCCATCTCGAAGCCCGGATGTGAATAAAATCGAGCGCATCTGGGATATGCCAAAAAAAAATAAAGAGTGCGAGAGAAAGGACCAGAAATTATTGCCGAACTTCGGGGGTATAAGTTAACCATTTTTTTTTTTTTTTTGTAATCAGGGTAATCACTTTGGTACCTACTCATTTTAAGAAAGTTTGGACTGCTATGAATATTTATCCAAATTTTGTCGTAGATGTTTACTTGAAGAGTGGGAGGCAGAAACCCAAGAAGAATTGCGTCAGTAATATTGAGTCTATGCTAGACGGGCTTTGCGGACTACAAGGGGCGGCAACACTCGTTACTGCGTGCCTGTAAAACTTTTTTGTGAAAAAAAAAGTAGGTAAGTAGTTCATTTATTGTATTAAAGATCAAGACGCTCGTATTTCACCCCGAATGGGATTGTTGATCTTGAATACAACGAATGAACTACCTACTTTCTTGTTTTGGTTTTTTTTAAATAAAAAAGTTGGTGTCCACCCCGAAATTCCCATGCAAACATCCATTTGAACAAAAAAGTGGGGTGATCCCTTAATTTTGTGCACAATTTCTTGAAAAACACGCGTTTTATAGTGAACTTTTGACATTGAAATGTAAACTAATGGACGCTTAAACCCTTTTTTTCCAAATTCTGCAGAATTAGACGTGTTTTCAAGTAATCTATACATTTTTGAAATTCTTCTTTGGCCAATTTTGATTTGCAGTTTGTATTGAGCTGGAAATGATCTCACTCTTCCTTTGAATTTATATTTTTCGAAAATAAAAAATATATGACTTGGAAAAAAAACGCTGCAAATTATTACACGCTGCAAATTATTACACCATTATTACATTAATTATTCACCTGTATAGATGCCCCTTCTGCGTACGTCACGGTTTTCTGTGATCATTGCCCTCGAGCTCCCCTCAGGAAAGCCCTAAATCGAGTACTGGAGCCGGCTCCGGAGTTAAAGTTTCGTACAAATGCGCGGGATTCAATAATTCAATCATTAACTATTTTTAGTTATTCATGAAGCATAAGGCAAATAATAAACCGTTGTGTAATAATTTACCTGTATAGATGCCCCTTCTACGTAGATAGTACAATGAACCGTTGTGTAATAATTTGCCCTTCAATAATACTTCAACGGTTTTTCAAGTTGCAGAAGTACCTATCAACAAAATCCAGCCCTTTCTAGGTAGATGAACCGCTGTGTAATAATTTACCGTTGCGTAATAATTTACGTTGTGTAATAATTTACCCATCAATAATGCTTTAACGTTTGTTCAAGTTTCCAAAGTACCTCCCAACAAAATCCAATAGTCCATCACTTATCAAATGAAATATCGCAGAACAACCAACTCGACTTCATACAGCCATCGGTGATTATAATCAGGTGCTCCCCAGTGATGATTTATCTGGGCCGGATTTATATCGTTTGATTCACGATCATGTTGACGAAGCTTTTTGGTGCAAACGAACGGCTGGTCGTACAATGCTGCGGGTGGTCTCAAAAAATTCTTGAGCTCAAGACAAATTTAATAACGTAAAACAAAACCATCGTAACGTAAATCATAAAATTTTGAGGGGGTTAGAATTTTTTTTTTTTTTCATGCTCGATTCCAAAGGTTCATTACCTGTTGTAAATAATAAACCAAAAATTCTAGCCCACGATTCGCAGATCGGAGACAATGTTTTTTCGACGGCGATTCCTTAATTTTGTGCAGCAGCTTATTATGCATAGTTATGTAGTAACTATATTATACATAGTAACCTATATTGTGACAATTTATATTAATACAGTAGGATATCTATTTCAAGGGTAGGTACTGCATACAGAACATTGACCTAGACTTTGGAATTATAAACATTCTGGGACAATGTTTTACAGATTTTTAATGAGATCACATGAGTAGGTTGGTATTGTCTTTTGAAAAAATCGGGTCAAATATTCTCACTTGTTACATTGGTACAAATTCAGCTGGAGCCTGTAAAACCGAGGCCTGTAGGCTGAAAAATCCCTCCAAGCGAGGTATTTAGAATGATTGAAGAGAAACACAGAGCTACTGTCAGTAGGGCGGGGTGATCTGAAACAATGTGCTGCTCTGAAACAATGACCGAGTCCTCGACAATGGGGGACACTGTGCAACTAAGGTTTGCAGAGATATCGTGAGCGAAACTCCGGTACGTAGTACGTCTATCTTCTCTTCTGTTTGGCACTCCTAAGGGGTTTTTCCAGGTCAGTATTATACAATTAGGTATGCCTAAAACGAATTTCTTCTGCAGTTGCCTCGAAATTTATTTTCCAATTATTAATAATTTGATTGTTTGTAAAACTTTCGAGTTGAGTATCAGTATTTTTTAATTAAACGCTTCTTATTACCTCTCTGTTGGAAATTTCTCTTTGAAACTTAGGAGTGACATAAAACACTTTCTTTTCGTAACGTACAGTTCTGTATCAAAATCATTTCAGAATTCTTAGTGCCCTTTTTAGCACTCTCACAATAATACGTATTCGCACCTGCCATCTACCGTTCAGATCCGCGCCTTCGAGACAATTTTGGTTTATTATTTTCAATAATGAACCATTGGAATCGAGCAAGAAAAAATTCTTACCCCCCCCCCTCAAAATTTGATGGTTTACGTTTCAAGGTATGTAGAATCCAAAACTGCAATAAAAAAAACGCTGCAAATCCCTGCACAACGGTTTATTATTTTGCATAGAATATCCTTCTGTTACAGATGACAGCTCTCTGTGTAGATAATCCGTCTATATAATATAATATGTGATATTCTACACATATTATGTAGATCGCGGACTCTCCGTAGGATTGTACCTAACCCCGTACTCGTTACTAGGTACCTACCTAAACCGTTGTGCAATAATTTACCTGTATAGGTTCCCCTTCTACGGAGATAGAATAATTAACCGTTGTGTAATAATTTACCGTTGTGTAATAATTTGCCGTTGAGTAATAATTTCCCATTGTGTAATAATTTGCCCATCAATAAACATCAACAGTTGTTCAAGTTGCAAAAGTACCTATCCAGAAAATCCAGCCCCTTCTGCGTAGATGAGCCGTTGTGTAATAATTTGCCATTGTGTAATAATTTACCCATCAATAATACTTCAACGGTTGTTCAAGTTGCAAAAGTACCTATCAACAAAATCCAGCCCCTTCTGGGTAGTTGAGCCGTTGTGTAATTATTTACCGTTGTGTAATAATTTGCCGTGGTGTCATAATTTACCGCTGTGTAATAATTCACCGTTGTGTAATAATTTGCCGGTGTGTAATAATTTGCCATTGTTTAATAATTTACCCATCAATAATACTTCAACGTTTGATTAAGTTTCAGAAGTACCTACCAACAAAATCCAATAGTCCATCACTTGCCAAATGAAATAATTATCGTAGAACAAACAACTCGACTTCATACAGCCATCCTTGATTACAATCAGGTGCTCCTTAGTGATGAAATCCCGGCCGGATTTATACCGTTTGATTCACGATCGTGTTGACGAAGCTTTTTGGTGCACACGAACGGCTGGACGTACAGTGCTCCGGGTGTTCTTAAAAAATTGTTTAGCTCAAGACAAATTTAATATCGTAAAAAAAACCATACCCTTCAATCTAAAGTTTTTTGAGATACGGCGTTCTGAAAATTTCAACCCCTATTTTGAACCCCTTAGAGATGACTGACAGTAACGTCGAGCTTCGAGGACCAACTAGACCCCGAACGGAACCTAAACCCGAATTTCATCAATTTTTTTTCATGGTAACTAAGAAAAGTGGCCCGTACGGCGTACGGCGGACATACAGAAATATTTTTATTGCAGTTTCGGATTCTACATACCTTGAAATTTAAACCATCAAATTTTGAGGGGGTGTAAGAATTTTTTTTCTTGCTCGATTCCAATGGTTCATTATTGAAAAAACGCTGCAAATCCCTGCACAACGGTTTATTATTTTGTATAGAATACCCTTCTGTTACAGATCACAGCTCTATGTATTGATAACCCGTCTATATAATATGATATGTACTATTCTATTATATACATATTATGTAGATCGCAGACCCTCCGTAGGTTAGTACCTAACCCCGTACTCGTTACTAGGTACCTACCTAAATCACGAGTTAAATGTTGCTAAAATAATTCTGCCGATGACAAACAGTACCTAACAAAAAGAAACACACATAATGAAGTTCTGAAAAGAAATTGTTGATGAAGAGTGAAAAAAGTTGCAAAAGTACCTACCAACAAACTCCAGCCCCTTCTACGTAGATGGTATAATGAACCGTTGTGTAATAATTTACCGTTGAGTAATAATTTACCGTAGTAATAATTTACCCATCAATAATACTTCAACGTTTGTCCAAGTTTCACTACCTACCAACAAACTCCAAAAGAGCCATCATTTTTCAAATTAAATAATATCACAGAACAACCAACTCGACTTCATACTCCGCCAATATAATCAGGTGATCCCTAGCAATGATTTCATCTCCGCCAAATTTCCTATTGTGGGCGCGTCTCTGGTTACGAGATTTGGTTTGAATTTGAATTGTATACAATTTCATTCACACTGGAGTCGAAAATGCCTGTCGGTGCAAACTTCGGGGCCTTACTGTGAACGAACGGCTGGACGTACGATGCTCCGGATGGTCTTAAAAAACTCGCAAGTTCAAGAACTATTTAAAACCGTAAAAATATTTACGTAAAAAAATGGTATAGGCGTTTTGAAAATTTCAACCCCTATTTTGAACCCCTTAGAGATGACTCACAGTAACGTCGAGCTTCGAGGACCAACTAGACAGCGAACGGAACCTATAACCCGAATTTCATCAATTTTCTTTCATGGTAACTAAGAAAAGTGGCCCGTACGGCGTACGGCGTACGGCGGACAGACAGAAATATTTTTATTGCAGTTTTGGATTCTACATACCTTGAAACGTAAACCATCAAATTTTGAGGGGGGTAAGAATTTTTTTTTTTCATGCTCGATTCCACTGGTTCATTATTGAAAATAATAAACCAATAATAAACCAATATTTCTGTCTGTCCGCCGTACGCCGTACGGGCCACTTTTCTTAGTTACCATGAAATAAAATTGATGAAATTCGGGTTATAGGTTCCGTTCGGGGTCTAGTTGGTCCTCGAAGGTCGGCGTTACTGTCAGTCATCTCTAATGGTGGATTTCACCAACTTCGAGTAAAAGTGCGGGTTAGCAAACACTCGGAGTCAGGGGGATCTTCGAGTTAGGAGAGGTTCCATTTCACCATGGGTTTCAAGGTGGGAGTTAGTTAGTCTTCGGTTAGCTTCGCAATGGCTAGCCCCAGACCAGTTTCCCATAGCAATAGCTTCATTTTCAAAATTCGCTAATGAGGTTTAAATTAAATTTAACAAAGCACCAAATGTTACAGGTAACGTTAGGTAAGATAAACTGATGAAATAAAACATTTAGTTGGCAACAATGTTCGAGAATTTTCAAGGAATGATGCTATCGCAATGGGTCCAAAATTTTCAGAAAAAAAATTTTTGAAATTATGTTATAGGCAAATCCGTTTCAGAGCATCCTGATTTCATCTCTAGATTTAAAAAAAAATGTATACGTATATTATTATATTTATTTATGTCACTCCAGACGATATCTGACCTTGGGTACTTGATAAAAATTCCAAATTTCGCCAAAATGTTATTGCCAAACAAAATGATGAGCAATTTTCAAAAATTCGAAGGGAGTCATATTTGAGTTTTAGTGGGTCAAAAACTGGTAAAAACGGCGAAAACTGATACATAAAATCACTGAAAGTGGTATGGAAGGCGTAGTGAAGACAGAAAAATACCATTTCAGTTGTTTTTCACACAGAATAGGGGTCTAATTAGGATTTTTGGGCTAAAATAAATATTATTCACCTGACGTGTGGAATGGTGACGGTGAGGGACTATTTCGATAAGCATTTTTGTTAAAAAGAGTGGATTAAATTTTTGGGACAGATCGTTAGTAATCAAATAAACGTAATGTTATTTAACTGTTTAATCATGTTTGATTTACCGTTTAATCTGTTAGTGCTGTATTTGTTTGTTACTTTCGTGATTGTTATCATTCTTAAGATTTAATTTTAATTTGTGATAACGTTGATGATCGCCACTAACCCCCCCCCCCCCCCCCCCCCCCCCCGGCTGAAATACAAAAATACGACGAAGGGGGACGGCCGAAAACTGACAGTTTTTAGGAGGAAGTATTATCAGATACCACTAGAAGGAAACACTAACCAACAACAACAACAACGGCTCAAGCGGTAACTCTCGGTGTCAACGCGCTATTCCCTAGATGGAGTAGGGACTAAGATCTGGGAGTTTACTCGCTCGGTAAACCGGGGGTTAAGACTAACTCGGGGTGGTGAAACGCATTTTTCTCGCAATCTTCGAGTTACCAGTAACTCGAACCTTAACTCGAGGTGGTGAAATCCACCATAAGGGGTTCAAAATAGGGGTTGAAATTTTCAGAACGCCGTAGCTCGAAAACTTCCGATAGAAGGGTATTGTTTTTTTTTACGTTGTTAAATTTATCTTGAGCTAAACAATTTTTTGAGACCACCCGGAGCATCGTACGTCCAGCCGTTCGTGTGCATCAAAAAGCTTCGTCAACACGATCGTGAATCAAACGGTATGAATCTGGCAAGGATATCATAACTAAGGAGCATCTGTTTATAATCAAGGATGGCTGTATGAAGTCGAGTTGTTTGTTCTGCGATATTATTTCATTTTACAAGTGATGGATTATTGGATTTTGTTGGTAGGTACTTGTGAAACTTGAACAAACTGAAGTATTATTGATGGGTAAATTATTACACAACGGTAAATTATTACGCAACGTCTCATTTACCCAGAAGGGGCTGGGTTTTGTTGATAGGTACTTTTGCAACTTGAACAACCGTTGAAGTATTATTGATGGGTAAATTATGACACAATGGCACATTATTACACAATGGTAAATTATTACACAACGACTCATCTACCCAGAAGGGGCTGGATTTTGTTGATAGGTACTTCTGCAACTTGAACAACCGTTGAAGTATTAATGATGGGCAAATTATTACAAAACGGTTCATTATTCTATCTCCATAGAAGGGGAACCTATACAGGTAAATTATTACACAACGGTTTAGGTAGGTACCTAGTAACGAGTATGGGGTTAGGTACTAACCTACATAATATGTGTAGAATAGTACATAGGTATATTATATAGAAGGGTTATCTATACGGAGACCTGTGATCTGTAACAGGAGGGTATTCTGTACAAAATAATAAACCGTTGTGCAGGGATTTGCAGCGTTTTTGTTGTTGCAGTCAATTTCTGGGAAACCTCACTAGGGACCATACCTAGCTTTTAAAAAAAGCTAAGGCTAGGGCTTTTAAAAAAGCTGCAAATTATTTACGTGCGTAGATGCCCCTTCTGTGTAGATCACTGTTTTCTGTGTTCAGAACCTACACTCGAGCGAAAGCCCTAAATCAAGTACTAGAGCCGGCCCGGGAATTAGTTACATAAAAATAAGAGGGATTCAATAATTCAGTCACTAATTAATTGTTGTTATTCATGAAGCATAAGGAAAATAATAAACCATTGTGTAATAAAACGTTGTGTAATAATTTACCTGTATAGATGCCCCCTTCTGCGTAGATCACTGTTTTCTGTGGTCAGTACCTCCCTCGAGCTCACCCCAGGAAAGCCGTAAATCGAGTAGTAGATCCGGCCCGGGAATTATAGTTTCATAAAAATGTGCAGGATTCAATAATTCAATCATTAATAATTATTTGTAGTTATTCTTGATGCTTAAGGTAAATAATAAACCGTTGTGTAACAAGCCGTTGTGTATGAAACCGTTGTGTAATTACCTGTATAGATCTGCGTTGATAACTGTTTCCTGTGGTTGGTACCTACCGTCGTGCTACGGCGTTCTGAAATTTCAACCCGTATTTTTCACCCCTTAGAGATGACTGACAGTAACGCCGAGCTTTGTGGACCAACTAGACCCCAAGCGGGACCTACGAACCAGATTTCTTTAATTTTGATTCATGGTAACTGAGAAAAGTGCAATGTACGGTACGGCGGACGGACAGAAATTTTTTTTATTCAATTTACGGATTTTACATACCTTGAAACGTAAAACATCAAATTTTGAGGGGGGTAAACATTTTTTGTTTTGTTTTCATGCTCGATTACGAAGGTTCATTATTCAAAATAATAATCCAAAAGGATTCGACAAGAACAAAATCAAAGGTGTTGACAGTTCTGACGTCAGAAGCAAACCATGAGAACGAATCTATTCACACTTACCAGGCTACAGCAACGGCCCGAACGGAACGATACGTGAACTAAAGCTCATAAAACGCTCAATGCTAATTCTTAGGATATATGGGTGTTTATTCGTTTGTCGCCCTGCATATAATAAATTATATACAGGACCGATATGGTTGTGGATTGAGAGACACTGGGAAAAGTCTGTATTTACTTCCTTGGGAATAGTGGAATTGTAGAGGTAGTTCTGACAATCCATCAGAAGAACAATAACATAGCAACTAGACGACAAATAAATACAAACGGGTTGTGGAGTTCAGTGATCGTTGTCCTGGAGGCAATCCAGCTGATGGACAGATTTTGATCAGCATACTTTTTTTATGCAAACAATAAATTCAACATGTTAAAGTGGCATATTCAACTATGGCATGAATGCTACTATGTGAGTATATAAATATATAAATGAATGTACTTCTTTCTTGCTTTCCGTCCTTTACCATTGTCATATACCATTGTCCGTTCCTATACCATTCATCAGATTGCGATGAAACGTGGGTGAGTTGTTGTGCATAGTACGCCCGCAAAGGTTTTTTTTTTAAATGAATAGTTGGGTAGGTAATATAGGTAATTACAAAAAGCTGAAGAAAAAAAAAGTACACCGGAAAATATTCCCCTATGTGAGCTACGGCCCGAGTGAGGAAAAAGTTCCACAATGTTTTAACAAAGAATAAAAAAAATCACCATAAAAGAAATATCTAGATTTAAAAAAATATCAACTTTCCTTTTACATAGATAATTAGTAGAACCATTTTACAATATCTGGTGGTATAGAATACAAATGAGCATAACAGATCAGTCAATTAAGGAATCTTACTAGGGGATCGTGGCCTTTTTAAGTCGTCTACTTCCTGGTGGTGGTGGGGCGTTTTTCGTGGTCAACCATTTTGTTGTATAGACTTCTGTATGATCTTTAAATAAATTGTTGCACAGTTAGTTTACCCAGGTCGTTGTGTAGCGAACGACCCATTGCAGGGTGCCCCTGTTATGATTCGCAGGACTCGATTTTGAGTCACTTGAATTTTTTTTGTGACTAGCAGCTGCAGATCCCCGAAATTTTGATAGGTACACCCAGATTGGTCGAATAAGCGAGAGATAACAGCGGTTTAGTGACAGACTCAGAGGAGATCGAGAGACCGATCACCCAGAAGTGGTTTTAGTTGGCGGATCCTTTGCATTGTTTATTTGGTGACCATATACTTGATGTGGACCTCCCAGGTCAACGTACTGTCTAAGTAGACACCGAGGTATCGAAAATTTGCGTTCTTGCGTATTGGGCTGTAGGTATATAGTTTATGAGATGGGTGTTCTGGAAATTGGTTCTGAGCTTTTTGAATGGGACCGCAATAGACTTCGCAGGATTCATTTTAACTGTCCACCTCCTTCACCAGTTGCCAGTCGCGTCGAGAGCAGATTGAGCAGCTTCGAAGGTGTCATGTATAGTTGGAGGAGAGCCACGACATCCGCTAATTGTGCCATGGTTGTATGCAGGATGAAAATATTCGTAAAAGTGTAGCTGATTGGGACTGGATGAGGTACCTACCTACCTAATCGCGTAGGTATCTGGCACAATGCACATTCAAAGAGATTAACGCTTCAAGGGACATTCTGTAGGTATATTGTAGGGTTGCTTGAATCAATGTAATGATATCTTTTCCGTGGATGGATGGCTTTTTATGGCAGAGGTTTTCATAATACGATTAGATTTGCAAGTTCTGCCTTTTGTGGGCAATGTAAGCATTCATCCAGTTGCTGGACAGTCGTTTATGGTTTCTACTTTACACTTTGATTCCCCAGACGGAAAAAACAATTGTTTAGGTATTCATTTATTATTTAAATATACAAGCAAAATCACTTCAATATTTATATCTATACAAAAAAGCACAAATACTTTCTTTCTTTGGATCATTGCAGCGGATGCTGGGTATAGCTAGTGTCGTATAAATGAGATAAAGTTATGGTTAACGTGCCAAGGGTTTAAAGCCTGCCTACTTTTCGTGTGAGATGAATCACACTATGTCGGGCCCGCTTCGGTAAATTACTTCCACAACTTAACCCCCTGTGGATCCCTCACCTTGAGTTAGTTGCTTATATAAGCGTTAGAGCTTGTGCGGAGGGATCTAGCGATCAATGTTTCGCTTTCCCACCGAAATAAGTTAGGGTTAGACTATGGCACATCTAGACGGCTTCATCTCACTTTGCTATCTCAACCGTTGCCCCACCTTTCTTGCCAGAGCGTTATCATTCTCCTTCCTGTCTACCTTCTCACACCGTTTCTGAATAATGTTTCGCGAGCAGTTTATGAATAGTCATGAACAGTCTGGCATTCTGAACCTTTGACTGAGTAACGCACCGCTTTTCAAGACGCGTGGGGTTGCCCGGTTGAACCTGGGTAAATGTCCCGGGTTTAGTTCCAAGAACCGCCACCACGTTGAGCTTCAAAATGAGCCAATCCAATATTCGGTTTATCTCTTGAGCGGGTCAACCGATTTTCAATCTGTAAAATTTTCTGTAATCGTTATAAACAACCACAAGTGAGGACATTCAGTTTTGAATTTTAAAATTTTTTTTCATAGAGTTCCCGAAATTATTTTACTTAATTTCAACCTTTTTAAAAAAAAGCAACTAGTACTTTTGTAGGAAAAAAATCGAAGAATTCAAATCCGCTTTCAGATTGAAGATCGGATCATTAGATCGAACGGCATCTGGGAAAATCACTATAACAATGGGGCCTATTGTTAGCCCTCCAATCCTCTACCTGGGCCCACCTTGCAACGACGCCCTTTCCTGTTGATTTGAGCTAGCAGGCGGACTGAGATCACATCTAAGAGTGTATTTTTCCTTCTACATCTATTTCTTCAACTACAAGATTTGCTTGGCAGAAATAGTTGGCTGCTGGATCAAATCAGGATACAGCCAAATGTTGGCTGAATCCTGTCAGGGTATCAAGAAGGGCGTTTGGTTTTTAGCATCTGACTGGTATCTAGTTTTCTTACTATGATTTCATTTTCTAAATTATTACTTTCTAAGTACCTATATGACTGGAATTTCCATAATAAGCCATTCAGTAACTAATGATTTGCAGGGTTCTTAAAGTCCACCAAACCCTATGAAGCCATAAAAAAAATCGCCGTAAAATGAAGGAAGTTCAATAAAAGGTTCAGGCAAAATTGCACTCGATAACTATACATTGCCACAACTATATATTATCAGTTTCGAGGTTCACAAGTGACGCCTATAGAAATATCACTGACAACGACCGAAGATAACAAATATGACGCCTTGTTGGTATGTGCCTACTTTGTCATAGATGTCACAAAGGGAATTAGGACGTAAACGGAATGAAAATAGGCAAAATAAATATAACGAATGACCTTTCGACTGTTTGCAGCTGAATCGAATTTAGGCTGGTTGAAAGCTTTGCTATTGCAAGTTTGCACCTAAAAATTTGGTCTGGGTGGGGTGTAAAACGAGTCGAAAGGAAATTTATGAAGGAGAAACGAAGTTTTCAGAATATACTGGGCGATGCTTTGTGAGTCGAGTTAGATGGCGTGGTACAAGTGCCTGCCGACTCTATCAGTATTAAGGACTTCCACTACCACGTGGCATACGTCTTCGTTTCAGTGGTTGGTATTGTAAATTATATTGTTAGTGTTGCAACTGTAGTATTTATGTTTTGAACACCTGGTGTTTGTGCGGGTCTCAGTTTTAAAATTAAGTAAACAGTAATGTCACCAATGTTTTTGGAACGAACAGTTCCGAATGATAGATATGAAGCGGCGTATGACGGTACAGTCGAGCTGTTACGTGCATGATGGCCTTAATTGTTTCTAAGGTTACACCTCACTGCTTCATTGAACACAGCTCCCCGTCCACTCCTGTTCCCTTCAGCTATTATTCCCCGTATCGCTATTACACGGGTGAAGCTGAGAACTGTAGCTCAGACACGGAACAACCGCTCTTGTTATCCTCCCTTCGGTTACGCTCTCCGTACAAACCGGTGGGCTAGAGGCTATATTGGATGGCCACAGTGTCAATTATGTATATCGATTCATTTTGTAGATACTACCCAATTACGTATTATTGTTTGACTGGCTCACAGTCGCTTTAACGAAGAAAGCGCTCTCCAGGCTACACCGTGAAATCATACGTTTCTAAATGTTGAAGGTCGCGGGAACCTCGATCTTATACCGCAATATTATTAATTACCTACAGTTTATTATTTTGTTACAATATGTTCATCTGCTTGTACTTCGTTGCGAAAACCTCCTAAATTGCGCCATATCAGATAGCGTAAAACACGTAAAAAACTATATAGATCCAGCCACCTGGATCTGCGAGCGGATGGTCAGATTTCAGTACACGCATGGGACGATCATCTCGGAAAAGAGGTCCATTTCATTCTGTCTAGTCTGGCATCAAAATTTGAGTTTTCCACTTTCCACGGCCTGTCAGGTTTTTGTCATGGAATGGGTTCTTGAGGTTTTCAACTCGACCACGCATTTGGTCTGGTGGGGGGGGGGGGGGGAGGAGGGGGGTCATGGTTGTCACAAATCATCATATTGTCATTTTGATTCGAGGTTGCTCAGAATGGAATGACTGTGTGTAGGTAGATTTTAAGGTCACTATCTAGACCTCGAAATGTTTTCATCGACTTGAATACACCTCATAGTATTGGTGTGATGCATTGGTGGTGATCACAAAATTACCTCCTCACCTTTAAGAATGAAATTTCCCATAATCATTGAGCGGTGCTCAGCTTTTCTCAAAAATTACCCTTTTGGCTCCACTGTCTAGCGGCTTGCCCCGCTTCCTAGTCATCGTGGAACCAAAAACGATAAAGCAAAGGTTCTAATAGTCCAGTGAGTATAACATTTCAAATCCCGTTCGGAGGGTCTTTCGTGGAACAAAGAGAATTTTTTGTGACAAAAAAGCCGCCCGAGTCTGATTAGGAACCTCTCTTACTTTCTGCAGTTATGACTAGTACTTTAGGCAATTATGTTGTGTGATTGCCCAAATGCTATTAACGTATTATCAGCTCTTGTGGCGATTTATGTTTGATTATTTTGTTGCCTCTTTCCGCCAGGCGCCGTCGGTCGTAACCGTATTATTGGAGACCGACAGCGCAACCGTAAAATCTCCCATAGGTTTTGGCCGAACGAGGAAAACTCCTTTGGCAGCAGTAAAAGCTTTTTTATTCTCGACGGCAATACACTTCGGGAATTTCTTTCAGGCTAGAAGTCGAAAACATCGCTTTCCCAAACGATGTGCATTGTTCGATCCAGAATATTGTTCCCTGTAAGGAAGAGTTATTTTTCCATTGCTTATAAGTACTCCCATAAACTTGACAGAGGAAATTTCTTGGATATCAACATTCACAATAGGTACGTCTCGGAAATCTCCAGGAGTGACTGACTCCATGTTGAAATTTAATACTTACTTTGAATGCATTATAGGAAATTGTACGCTTATAATACAAACTTAATATAACACATTGTAAGCCATGTTTATTGTGAGCCATTGTGAGCGATTCATTAACTATGATCTACCGGTCTGTGGCATCTATAAAATTGCCAGGTTACGCAGTGCTCCCGAGGAGAGCTTCAGCTCTCTGTGGGAACCAGGTTTTTCCTTCAGAAACAGAACGCCAAGGGAGTGCGACTATTAATTGGATTTAAAAGGAGTAGATAGTATTTGCTGTTCGCAAGCTGCAAAGAGGTAGAAAACCCGATGTTACCGTTGTGTAATAATTCACCGTTGTGTAATAATTTGACGGCGTGTAATAATTTACCCATCAATAATACTTCAACGTTTGTTCAAGTTTCAGAAGTACCTACCAACAAAATCCAATAGTCCATCACTTGTCAAATGAAATAATATCGCAAAACAAACAACTCGACTTCATACAGCCATCCGTGATTATAATCAGGTGCTCCTTAGTGATGATATCCGGGCCAGATTCATACCGCTTATTCACGATCGTGTTGACGAAGCTTTTTGGTGCTCACGAACGGCTGGACGTACGATGCTCCGGGTGGTCTCAAAAAATTGTTTAGCTCAAGATAAATTTAACAACGTAAAAAAAAACGCTGCAAATCCCTGCACAACGGTTTATTATTTTGTATAGAATACCCTCCTGTTACAGATCACAGCTCTATGTATAGATAACCCTTCTATATAATATGATATGTACTATTCTATTATATACATATTATGTAGATCGCAGACCCTCCGTAGGTTAGTACCTAACCCCGTACTCGTTATACTAGGTACCTACCTAAATCACGAGTTAAATGTTGCTAAAATAATTCTGCCGATGACAAACAGTACCTAACAAAAAGAAACACACATAATGAAGTTCTGAAAAGAAATTGTTGATGAGGAGTGAAAAAAGTTGCAAAAGTACCTACCAACAAACTCCAGCCCCTTCTACGTAGATGGTATAATGAACCGTTGTGTAATAATTTACCGTTGAGTAATGATTTCCCGTAGTAATAATTTACCCATCAATAATACTTCAACGTTTGTTCAAGTTTCACTACCTACCAACAAACTCCAAAAGAGCCATCATTTTTCAAGCGAAATAATATCACAGAACAACCAACTCGACTTCATACTCCGCCAATATAATCAGGTGATCCCTACCAATGATTGGCCGTATTCACAAATTCCTATTGTGGGCGCGTCTCTGGTTACGAGATTTGGTTTGAATTGTATACAATTTCATTGACACTGGAGTCGAAAATGCCTGTCGGTGCAAACTTCGGGGCCTTACTGTGAACGAACGGCTGGACGTACGATGCTCCGGATGGTCTTAAAAAACTCGCAAGTTCAAGAACTATTTAAAACCGTAAAAATATTCACGTAAAAAAATGGTATAGGCGTTTTGAAAATTTCAACCCCTATTTTGAACCCCTTAGAGATGACTCACAGTAACGTCGAGCTTCGAGGACCAACTAGACGCCGAACGGAACCTATAACCCGAATTTCATCAATTTTTTTTCATGGTAACTAAGAAAAGTGGCCCGTACGGCGTACGGCGTACGGCGGACAGACAGAAATATTGGTTTATTATTTTCAATAATGAACCATTGGAATCGAGCATGAAAAAAAAAATTCTTACCCCCCCTCAAAATTTGATGGTTTACGTTTCAAGGTATGTAGAATCCAAAACTGCAATAAAAATATTTCTGTCTGTCCGCCGTACGCCGTACGCCGTACGCCGTACGGGCCACTTTTCTTAGTTACCATGAAAAAAAATTGATGAAATTCGGGTTATAGGTTCCGTTCGGCGTCTAGTTGGTCCTCGAAGCTCGACGTTACTGTGAGTCATCTATAAGGGGTTCAAAATAGGGGTTGAAATTTTCAAAACGCCTATACCATTTTTTTACGTAAATATTTTTACGGTTTTAAATAGTTCTTGAACTTGCGAGTTTTTTAAGACCATCCGGAGCATCGTACGTCCAGCCGTTCGTTCACAGTAAGGCCCCGAAGTTTGCACCGACAGGCATTTTCGACTCCAGTGTGAATGAAATTGTATACAATTCAAACCAAATGTCGTAACCAGAGACGCGCCCACAATAGGAATTTGTGAATACGGCCAATCATTGGTAGGGATCACCTGATTATATTGGCGGAGTATGAAGTCGAGTTGGTTGTTCTGTGATATTATTTAATTTGAAAAATGATGGCTCTATTGGAGTTTGTTGGTAGGTAGTGAAACTTGAACAAACGTTGAAGTATTATTGATGGGTAAATTATTACTACGGTAAATCATTACTCAACGGTAAATTATTACACAACGGTTCATTATACCATCTACGTAGAAGGGGCTGGAGTTTGTTGGTAGGTAGGTACTTTTGCAACTTTTTTCACTCCTCATCAACAATTTCTTTTCAGAACTTCATTATGTGTGTTTCTTTTTGTTAGGTACTGTTTGTCATCAGCAGAATTATTTTAGCAACATTTAACTCGTGATTTAGGTAGGTAACTAGTAACGAGTACCGGGTTAGGTACTAACCTACGGAGTGTCTGCGATCTACATAATATGCATATAATAGAATAGTACATATCATATTATATAGACGGGTTATCTATACATAGAGCTGTGATCTGTAACAGAAGGGTATTCTATACAAAATAATAAACCGTTGTGCAGGGATTTGCAGCGTTTTTTATTGCAGTTTTGGATTATACATACCTTGAAACGTAAACCATCAAATTTTGAGGGGGGGTAAGAAATTTTTTTTTCATGCTCGATTCCAATGGTTCATTATTGAAAATAATAAACCAAAACCATACCCTTCTATCGGAAGTTTTCGAGCTACGGCGTTCTGAAAATGTCAACCCCTATTTTGAACCCCTTAGAGATGACTGACAGCAACGCCGACCTTCGAGGACCAACTAGACCCCGAACGGAACCTATAACCCGAATTTCATCAATTTTGTTTCATGGTAACTAAGAAAAGTGGCCCGTACGGTGTACGGAGAAATATTTTTTTTGCAGTTTTGGATTCTACATACCTTGAAACGTAAAGCATCAAATTTTGAGGGGGGTAAGAATTTTTTTTTCATGCTCGATTCCAATGGTTCATTATTGAAAATAATAAACCAAAATATACTTATATATATATATATATATATATATATATATATATATATATATATATGTGTGTGTGTGTGTGTGTGTGTGTGTGTGTGTGTGTGTGTGTGTGTGTGTGTGTGTGTGTGTGTGTGTGTGTGTGTGTGTTTCCTGTCTTTTATGCACGGCCGTACCGATCGTCTGATTGGAATGAAACTGTTTCCAACTCATTCGCTGCACTCCCGGGACGGTCTCATAGGCTATCGGAATCTTCCCCAAACCTACTCCTTTTCGTCGAACTGGCCGCCCTTCCCAACGGGTAAATACGCCGTAAATAAGGAAGTGACGTCATCGGAACATTTTTGGAAACGATGACGGTCGAAACCGGACTGGCTGAAAAGTTGTTTTCTTCCTGTTTCCAACGACACCAGAACGATTTCTGTGCGATAAACCGTTCGTTCGCTATAAGAAAATGGTCAAATTATAGTCACTCGAAAAACTTTACTATAAAAAGTGTTGCGCGTATGTATGGCAACTACTTGGAGCAACAATGAATGGCAGCTATACTTCGAGATGAAGTGAACCCGTACCAATCTCAACCAAATTGAACGCGAATTATAGTAGGTACTAGAGTAAAAAGTAGTTGAATGTTTTAGCGCATTGTTGAATAGTTTATTCGACAATTTGTTTTTTCCGGCCGCAACGCACCGGGTAACCTGCTAGTTATATTATGAAAAGAAAATATCCTTACCCACGTTTTAAGTAAAACAGATGATGATACGCATACAAAACCTGACTGATATATATATAACTTGGGGTTCCTAGCCGACGTGGTACAATAGAAGTTGGAATCTATAAACTAATAGTGAGAAAAGTTTTCTCTGTAGAATAATTTAGGTAATTCGCATTCCATTCTGCAAGAAATATTACTAAATACCTATGTTTTGAACCCAATACCCATTTGCTGACGTATTCCCGTCAGATCATCCTGACCCCCCTAATTTCTTTCCGCCACTCATTTCGGTCTGAAGCTCTCCCACTAATTGGTTCCTTCGTAAAGTCCACCAATTCCAACTGTCCAATTTTCTCAACTGCTCTTGGTTTTTTCCCCCCTTCCTCAGTCGTTCGGTGAGTTGCGTGTTCGGTGTTGATTATTATAATATATATCATTTTGGTTTATTATTTTCGATTATCTACCTTTGGAATCGAGCCCGAAAAACATTCTTAACCCCCCCCCCGCGTTTGATGGTTTCCAATTCCAGGTACGTAGAATGCGAAAATGGAATTGAAAAAATATCTGTCCGTCCGCCGTACTTCGTTTTGGTTTATTATTCTCTGAATAATAATACACCTACATATTATTATGTACCTACTCGGTTCAGAAATTTTTTTTTGAAACAACCCCTCAAAATATTTTCTTCTACCTTTCAAAGTGTGTAGATTCCAAAAATTCAATGTCCGTCCGCCGTACGCCACCGTCCGCCATGTCATCGATATCTGTACTTATCTTACCTTAACTTTCGTTATTAAAAAAAAAATCGTTATTTCGCACGCATGCTGCAATTGGGCCCTAGTTGTGCCTCGTTCCCCGGCGGCCCGATCGGACAACACCCAGGGGTGTTGGGGATGAAAAATGGGTGCACAATCAGGCATTTTTGACGTTTTAGGGAACTTAGACTTGTGAGGTATCGTCTTCCATGTTTTTTAGTGTGGGGAGATCACATACGAGTATTGACCACTGAGTGAAGGCTTGAGATTCTAAACAAGTTTTAACTCTCAAAATTCAATATTTATGGAATTCAGTATTTATGGTCAAACCCCTGTGAAAATGGCTGTAATCACCAGAAATTTGTATACCTAATACACAGAAGGTAGTAAACAGGTGAATCAAGACAATTCAGTGATCGAAGATAATTTGTCAAAAGTAGGAGCCTAATTCAAGTTTTTGGGGGCCAAAATTGGTGGAAACCATCAAAACTAGCTATTTCAATTATTGCACATGAAAGAAACGATAAATGAACAGCCAACATTTCTGTAGGTATGCCCAATAGAATAATAAACCCGTGTGACAAGGCGTTTTTAATTTGGCAAACTAAACGTCGCTTCATGAATAATAACAATATTATTAATGATGTAATTCTTGAATCCACCGCATATCATTTTTATGAAATGTTATTGCCCGTCTGGCTCTAGTAGGTACTCGATTTAGGGCTCTCTTGGGGGAAGCGCGGTAATAGGTATTGACCACAGGATTTTGCAGCGTTTTTTTCTTACCGTGAACGAACGGGTCCCATTTGGGTCTAGTTGGTCCGCGGAGCTCAGCTACCACGAAACCCAAAATCTTCACGAGTGATTTGTACGAATCAAGTGAAATGATATTATCATTGATTCCTAATTAAACAGAAGTCCTGGGGGGAGCACGAGGGTAGGTGTTGACCACAGAAAGCATTATCTACGCGGAATTATCCATACAGGTATAATAAACCGTTCTGTAAAAATGTGCAGCTTTTTCTCTATAGGTATAGCTATAGTGCGAATTATTCATGGCTTCTGTTCGATGCCTACCACCGCTGTAGAGCCCATTGCATTATGTATTAGGTACAGCAGTTTTTATTCCATAATCGGATTCTGCGTACACACCTTGAAACGCAAACTATCAAATTTGGTGGAGGGGGAGGAGTACAATTATTATTTTTCGTGCTCGACTCCAAAGGTTCATAATTGAAAACAAAAAATCAAAAGCCCTAAAAAAAATTCATACCTGTCGTGTGCATCTTTAGTATCTAGAGATAGAGGTAGAGACATATATATCATTACAGAACATCTTGATCCGCGTGCTGTGGGGGTTTGATTCTTATTTATTACCCCCAAAAGTGCGAAGCTCAAAGCAGAGAAATATGAATCATATTCAGCACCCTCTACTGCAGAATAACCCAAAGGAAAATAAAAACTGTTTACGTAAGCGTTCAAGTTTAGATGACCTAGACGATCCAATTTCACCTATCCGATCTTTCTGACCCGCTGAAGAGCGCACATATAATATTGAATAGTGTATCAGCTAGAATAGGTACCCAAAAGTCTTCCTGAGTTTTTGAAAATCCTTCCATTTCCTATTTCCACTCATCCCACTTCTAAACGAGAATTTTTTTTTTCCCCAAAGAAAAGATTTTTTGAATGATAAAGAATATAAAATGTTAACTAAGAGCCACTAGGTTTTGGAACATAGGTATAGAAGTGTCGGAATTCGATGGTGGATAGTATCAGTCGTCTGCTGGTGAAGAAGTATATACCTACCAGATGTATGAAACGCGGTGAAAGGTATACGAACTATACTTGCATCTGTAAACAAAAGTTAGGATTCAGTGGGTCTCATCTCCAGCCGTCAAGACTTGATAGTCGATGTTATCACTAAACCTAATTATAAAATATGAACCTCTATTATGAGAATTGCTTTTCTTCTATTCGGAAAACGTTAACACTGAACAGTTCGTGTATGGACAATGGAAACAATATAGAATTATATCAATAGATTTACATTCTAAAAAAAGTATTTTATTATTGCAATATATCGTCAAGTTGAGTCACAATTGAATTTTTACATTAGCTGAGTGGAAGTATATGTGACTTGAGTACTTTTACATACAATAACCTTATCATGCTTACTTAGTAACTGTACGCGATGGACAATAATGAGCAACTCATTACCAACATACTGAAACTGCAGAACTGTAATAATAAATTACTCAGTTATCAGAACGGTACTACACTACTTACTTCATTTACAGATATGTCCCGTGCACGGAGTGGTTATTCAGAATACAACTGTACTATGTATATATATTGACTCAAGCTGGCGGAATTGAACACTTAGCTCAATACGAGCTCGCAACACTAAAATAGACTCCAACAATACCAGGTTAATTAAGCAATGGTAATAACTCGTATAGGAGAGCGGTCGATGTTTGTCATGGTTAAAAAATACAGACAAGTATAAATACCGCAGTATTGTTTCACCATCAATTTCTGCTTAATTTTGTTTGGGAAAGATTATTACCTCGGTTGAATTCAGTTATTTTTCCCACTGAAAATGTCAATGGTTACCGTTCATACAGTTTCAAAGAGTACCTAGTGTAATTTTTTTCAGTTTTCTATATGATTTAGTAACTTATCATTTTTACATTAACCCATTCGTGATATTCATTTACCTATGTAGTGATATTCAACTTTTTGAGGAGGATTTTCCTAACATAAGAAGCTCGATCTTTTAGGGGACTTGAGATTGAGAATCATACAAACTTTAAACATTGTTAGGTGAAAAATACCTACTCTGCCGTATAATTTTAGAATCTAGAGGCGTTATTAAAACTGTAATTGTTGTTGAAGCATTAGTTGAACCGTTGGTGTTGAACATTTTTAGAAGGAATATAGTTAATTCCCATTTTTCAAAAGATATATTTAGAGTATTTTGGTTTATTGTTTACGGTACTGAACCTTTGGAATCGAGCATGGGAAAACATTTGTAACTACTACTCCTTGAATGTTCATTGTCATCAGATGGGTTCAACTGGAAGTGAGCTTCGTCGCTAAACGTTCTGGGTATTTCTGATTTTGGTCAAGTCCCCTCTGCGCAACAAGGCACCTTGTTAAGCTTCCCAATTCGGGGACTTGTTAGCTGACTAAATAGCAGGGATGAATAGTTGGCCCATCAAGCTGACAAGCTATGGGATTGAATCGCCCCTACCGGAGTTACCGCAAACCCAGTTCTCTGTTGGCTGCCCTACAAAAGACCCCGCTTACTCATATATAATGGAGACAGATTGATTTTGGCTTTCTGAACCCACCAGCTTCGTACCTCACCACCCTGGTATTGTTGATTTGTTTGGTTTGTCGGTCCAGAGATTGTGTAGTAAATTCGAGACTGCCTTTTCATTTGTTCTAACATATCGTAGAATGCAGACGTTTTTATCGACGCTCCTATATCCCTAACATGTAAGATGTTTGTAAAGTTGTTGTGTTCGTCATGTTTGTGTTGAAAGCACGGTGGACTGTTCATGTTACATAAAGTTCTAGGCGCAACGTGATAAGAAAATAATTCAAATTATTACACAACGGTTTATTATTTACCTATAGAAGCCTACCCTCGTGCTCCCCCCAGGAAAGCCCGAAGTCAGGTACTATGGGCCGGCCGGGCAATTACAGTTTCATATATGTGCGGTGTGTTCAAGAATTGTATAATTAATTATTTGTTGTTATTCATGAAGCATAACGTTTGTTCAAGTTACAAAAGTACCTATCAACAGTATCCAAAATAGCCATCATTATTCAAATGAAGATCTCGGTACAACCAACTCGATTTCATACAGCCATGCGTGATTATAATCAAGTGTTCCCTAGCAACGTATGATATGGGCTGTATGATGATTCACGATGATGTTGACGAAGCTTTTCGGTTCAACTTCAGGGCCTACTGTGAACGAACGGCTGGACGTACAATGCTCCGGGTGGTCTCAAACAAATACCGAGTTCGAGAACTGCCTAAAAACATAAAAAATCGAGATAACGGCGTCCTGGAAATTTCAACAATTTTCAGTGGGACCCGCAAACCAAATTTGATGAATTTTCGTTCATGGTAACTAAGGAATGTGTGAAGAAAGGCGGCGCCGTACGGCGGACGGGCAGAAATGTTTTTATTCCATTTTCTGTTTCTACGTACCTTGAAAGGATACCATCAAGTTTTGAGGGGGTGTTAAAAAAAATGATCATGCTCGACTCAACGGTTCGTTATTGAAAATAATAAACCAAAAACCGTTTGCCAAGTGGGAACGTCCTCACATTTTCACTTTGATTTTGGGTCATCACATTTTCAGTTTGCTGTTGTATCCTCAATTTATCATTCATACTCACTGTAAAGTACTTACCCATGGACAATTTTCCCGAAAATATTCCCGGCTGGGTTTTTCCATTCTAAGATAACCTAGAATTTCGAATCAGGTGTCAGAAAATTCACTGATGTAGTGTTTTTGGAGGTTCCATTGGATAGATCACAGACACCACGTCAATTCTCAAGGTCGTGATTTTCGACATTTGTGTACTCGGATCTTCAACAGCTGATTGAGTTTGTATTAAATGATACTCCTCATAATTATTAATAATGCAGGAGAGGACAACTACGAATAATTTCAAACAGAATAAATAGATTTTAAGAAAAGTTGGCCCAAGCTATTTTCATCACGCTATTCATTTTATTAATCAAAAATTCTTGCAATGTACACCAGACTTCCATTGCGTACTAATATATCCCGCTGACTACCCATCCTTCTTAAGTATAGTTTTTTCACGAAAACTACCTGCAAAGAAATACAGGATACAAATCGGCAACTGCAAGCACCACAACACATTTTGGTCATCAAATTCGAAGTAACCTGATAGTTTGTGGGTGTACATTTCATATTTACCTCCAACTTCATGTGTACTATTTCATCCCTTTTGGTGCTGCTGCTGTTAGTTAGTTTACATGTAATTGAAATATAGTGGGCATAATATAATTAGATGTCGGTATTATACCATAATAATGATGCAGATAAATTGTCAACCAAGCCAAGGGATAGTAGGTACGTGGCTGTTTTCGTAACGAGGAGATAATTCATCTCGAATGGAATTCATCATTACTGAGTTAGGTATCTACTCCTCAGACCGTCAAGGTCCGGAGCATATTGGAGGTCAAGAACAGGCGCTGCATTCCAGGCATTATTCGATCCCCATTCCACCGGTATTTTCTCAAGGAGACAAACTGCGATAGGAAAACGGAGCAATAAAACAAACCCTGAGAGCCCTTTATATCTCCAGCGTTTCGTTTCCAAACTTTGCTCTCCTTGTTGCTGCTTGTAGGAGAACCTGTAGGTTTGAATTGTTGGAATTCCATCAGTTCCAGAAGTGTATTACAGAATGAAGGTCTACTGCAGCTTGAACACACTAGAACTATTTGAACGCAGTAAAAACTAAGTCTCAATTGTGAGGGCAATGCAACGCACTAAATGGTGAAGCGAATGGGTGCGTTGACAGCATCCGTGTACCTAGTGGAAGAACGAGGATACATACGCGAGCAGAGCGGTCCTCCACAGCCACAACGCTGCCATCGAAGGGTTCAAGTGAGCTGGAAACCAAAAACCTTAGCTGGAGAGCAGCAGTTGTCGCAGAAATCCAAAAGATCGATGGCCGAGATTATCTGAATGCTGTGGTATCAGAGAAACGTTCGGCTGGAAGGAGACATAAAACAAGAAACAGAGACATAAAACAGACATAAAAGAAAACAAGCGACATAAAACTGACTAAAATCCATCATTTTTCACTAACAGAGGAATTTACCAACGCAATTTTCATTTTGTAAGGCTGAATTTCTCGACTGCGTATTTATAGTTGAATACGCAGTTGCGGGGGCTTGTTTCCTGACTAACCTCAAAAGCACTATTCTTACTTTTTAGTTCTCAGGATTTCCCCCTGTCATTTTCAAGTAGCTACCTACACCTAATTACGTAGGTATTCTTCTCATTAAAATCTTTCATTTTTTTAATATTTCTATTTTTTTTTCTTCATTTCTATAGCTTTATTTACCAGTTTTTATAGGTTCTCTACTGTTCTGCTTTTCCTTATGAGTTATACTCTGCGATAGAGAACTTCTTAGTTCTACAGATTTTGTTTTTACAAATTTCAAATTGTTCTTGTCGTTCAAGTTCATATGCAGGGTGGCCCATCCAAGGTGCACCATCCCAGTTTCCAGCTATTTCGAGGCTAATCGAAAACCCTCTTAATTTTCTTTTCTCTATCGATCTAGGCTATACAGAATATTATTTATTATTAATAATTTTAATATTATTAAGCACTTCGATTTTGGTACCGATTTCAATACACGCTATGTGTAATATATAACTTTATTCCCAACAGTAAAACTAAATACCTATTTACTTAGGATTTTAGGTTCTCAAACAAAAAACTGCTTTTTCATCTCTCTCTCAAAAAAAATTGGGTCTCATTCATTTATTCATATTTATTTATTCTTATAATATATATATTATTCCCATTGACATAAAACGAATTCTACTAAGTATTTACTTTTGAATTTCGTAATAATGAAAAAAAGGTAAAAACCTAGGAATCGAGACCTATTATTAGTCATCAATGTTATTTGATAGAGATAATCATTAAATGACAAGGGCGATGGAGTGGAATGAAATTACTAAGTACCCATGTAGAGTAGGTAATATTTTACCTTAGAAAATTTGTGCACATGTACCTAATTTTTTGAGTAGTAGTAAGTAGGTAGGTAGGTAGTTAGTCAGTTAAATAAAAAAATTAAAAAAATGATTGTATTGTTAGGAAATTAAGGGTACCTACATTTGTAGACATAAATTCATGAAATATCGATAATATTTTCCCGATTTCCGAAGCTGGTTTGATTTCTGGCTTATACGTATTTTCTTGCATTTTTCTGTGAGATACCTAATTAATTCTCATAATAATGGTAAATCTTACAAAAAAAGGGTTACTTCTTCCCTATATTCAGAGCATCCAGTTCTGGAATTTCTTAATCCTCTAAACTGTTCACGACATATCGACTACGTACAGCGATCACCGGTGCACCCTTTAATTTTCTTGTCTTCCTACCTAGTGGCTAAACACTCGAACAACTCGGCACACAACAGGTACTTGGCTTCGTATCACGAAATGTCGAAAATTCATAGAAACCACAGGGCACAGACGAACAGTGCTCAGTGCTTCCACCCCCCCCCCCCCCCCCCACCACAGCTGGGAAGTAACAATTCTATTTATTGTCCATCATAAGGCAACAAAAGAATATGAACAGAGTTTGGTGACGAGATTTTTCAGTATCCTTATTTTTATTCGAGAGAAAAATGCCTGGAAATGCACAGCTTGTGTAAATATAGTCTTCGAATCCCCTCGACTGCCGGCAGAGGGCTCTGGCGGATCCAACTCGCTCCATTTACTAATAAGCCTGTTAATTTTCAATGAACTATAACTGTGTTGTGAGGTGTGGGTTGTTAAGTATACCAAAATAAACTAAAATCTACTCAGTTTCCCAAAAAAAAATCATTATTTCAATAGAAGTACCATTATTACATTGTGATCTTAGTAGAATTTTGTGAATACAGTGCACAATATGTTCCTTGATATATTACTTGAATTAATGGTGAGTGCGAGTCAAAACACCAAGATACTCATGATAGCGGCTTATCCGTTCCCAGATTCCCACTTAAAATTTAGTGAGCGAAGATATTTATACACAACTCTCAATACCTGGCTCAATAAACGCCAATTCAAATCAGGAAACTACTCATGTAATTTTGATCTATTAATACTTGTGGAAATTTTACTAACGTCGTGCTTTTTTTCTGTTTTTGTAGGGGATTCGGGAAACAAGGATTCCAATGCCAAGGTGAGTGAGATGTTACCTAGATAATATTTATTAATACCTACATAAATATACTAATTTATAAGTAATTTTAGCATTACTTCTCGTATTTTGAATAATTTTCTGACCACAGATCACATTTTGTATCTATTATTAAACACTTATCTTAAGAAACTGTGAGTTTGTTGAAGGGGCTCAACTTCGGGATAGATAACTTGGGCTTGCATCAACGTTTTTGGGATTTTCTAGTGATTTCTACAAGGAAGATAAATATTGAAATAGGTAGCTTCGCTTGTCATCCTCAAACATTGCAAAACCCGTTTTGGTTTATTATTCTGTGAATAATACACCTATGTATTCGCTCAGCAAAAAATTTTTATAACACCCCCTCAAAATTTTTTCTTTTCCGTTTCAAGGTGCGTAGATTCCAAAAATGCAATTTCTGTCCGCCGTACGCCGTATCACGTGTACCGGCCTCATTTTCGGTCTAACAAATTCGTTCTTTCGCACACATGCTCCATTTGGGCCCTAGTTTTGTCCCGAAACTTTTCAGCCCGATCGGAATATACCCAGGGGTGTTATGAGTGAAAATGTGTATAAAAATTGGTACTTTTTGTGTTTTAGTAACATTAGTAAAATGAGCTTTGAGGTATCGTTTTCCATGTTTTGGGGGACGAGAAGACCGAATATGAAGTCGATTTTGACCAAGGAGTTGAAAATTGAGGTTGTACCAGAAGTTCAGCTCCCAAAATTATTTTTTATGAGTCAAAAACCTACGAAATCGTCTGAAATCACCATCAATTTGTAGAATAACACTAGGAAAAGTGTCAACACGTGGATCAAGACGATTAAATGGCACTACCAATGATCAAAGATAATTTAAAAAAAAAAGAGCGTACCTAATTCAAGTTTTGGGGGCCAAAATTGGTGGAAACCACCGGAAATAGACATCTCAATTATTTTACATGAAAGCAACAATAAATGAACAGCCAGCATTTCTGTAGGTATGTCCAATAGAATAATAAACCCATGTGACAAGGACTTTGCAGCGTTTTTGATACTCACTTAATTCATCATCGCTGTACGAAGACGTTCATGAAAGTGGCATATTAAATAGAACCTGTCTCTCACATCGAGCATTATGCCTTATTTATGCCTTATGTGGTAAGCCATCTTGCAATGTGGAATAAACACAAAATAAATAAACCTTTAGCTAACCGAATATAAACCGTAAGCTTAGGGTTCATTTATTTTGTGTTTAGTCCACATCGCAAGGTGTCTGTCGTTGCTTTCGAAATGGGGTCGAATCTTGTCAAGGTGGAGGTCGAATGGAGAAGAGCAGAATGGCTAATTGAGACGGAAGAGGGTCATAGAAGTGGACCAATCAGCCCCACCAATCTGTTAGCAGAGCATCCGTAAGCCGTTGGAGCTACCGGCTCGTTAGCACCGCCCCGAGGGTCTCTGCTGTCTGATCTTCGCCACCCCCTCAACCACTGGAGTTGTTCCATCTTGAGATTTCGTGTCGGCTCGAGTTAGGATTGTTATAAATCAGTTGTCCCATCCCTTGAATGACCTTGACACCCTCCATTTTTCATTTGAACGTAAGACTGTCGACCTGGAGCTACAAAGATGTAGTTGAGTGAGAGCGTGATGTGATAACTTATATTGTCCATTTTAGGAAGATGTTCGGAGGGGCAAACGGAGGGAATCAGGTTGTTTGATCAATAGCCTATGAAAAAATGGCAAATTATTACACTGTTTATTATTTACCTGTATAGAAGCCCCTTCTACGTAGATCACTGTTTTCTGTGGTCAGTACCTACCCTCGTGCCCCCCCCCCCCACCCCAGGAAAGCCCCAAATCGAGTCCTGAAGCCGGCCCGGGAATTACAGTTTCATAAAAATGCTCGGTATTCAATAATCCAATTATCAATTAATTATAATTAATGACTGAATTATTATTAATTCAATAATTAGATAATTATAATTAATCTTTGAATTATTGAACAACAAATAACTTTGTTGTTATTCATGAAGCATGAAGTTTGTTCAAGTTACAAAATTACCTATCAACAAAATCCTAAAGAGCCATCATTTTGGTTTATTATTTTCAATAATGAACCATTGGAATCGAGCATGAAAAAAAAAATTCTTACCCCCCTCAAAATTTGATGGTTTACGTTTCAAGGTATGTAGAATCCAAAACTGCAATAAAAATATTTCTGTCTGTCCGCCGTACGCCGTACGGGCCACTTTTCTTAGTTACCATGAAAAAAAATTGATGAAATTCGGGTTATAGGTTCCGTTCGGCGTCTAGTTGGTCCTCGAAGCTCGACGTTGGTGTCAGTCATCTCTAAGGGGTTCAAAATAGGGGTTGCAATTTTCAAAACGCCTATACCGTTTTTTTTACGTGAATATTTTTACGGTTTTAAATAGTTCTTGAACTTGCGAGTTTTTTAAGACCATCCGGAGCATCGTACGTCCAGCCGTTCGTTCACAGTAAGGCCCCGAAGTTTGCACCGACAGGCATTTTCGACTCCAGTGTGAATGAAATTGTATACAATTCAAACCAAATCTCGTAACCAGAGACGCGCCCACAATAGGAAATTTGGCGGAGATAGAATCATTGCTAGGGATCACCTGATTATATTGGCGGAGTATAAAGTCGAGTTGGTTGTTCTGTCATATTATTTCATTTGAAAAATGACGGCTCTTTTTGAGTTTGTTGGTAGGTAGTGAAACTTGAACAAACGTTGAAGTATTTTTGATGGGTAAATTATTACTACGGTAAATCATTACTCAACGGTAAATTATTACACAACGGTTCATTATACCATCTACGTAGAAGGGGCTGGATTTTGTTGGTAGGTACGTTTGCAACTTTTTTCACTCCTCATCAACAATTTCTTTTCAGAACTTCATTATGTGTGTTTCTTTTGTTAGGTACTGTTTGTCATCGGCAGAATTATTTTAGCAACATTTAACTCGTGATTTAGGTAGGTACCTAGTAACGAGTACGGGGTTAGGTACTAACCTACGGAGGGTCTACGATCTACATAATATGTATAGAATAGTACATATCATATTATATAGACGGGTTATCTATACATAGAGATGTGATCTGTAACAGAAGGGTATTCTATACAAAATAATAAACCGTTGTGCAGGGATTTGCAGCGTTTTTCAAATGAGATAGGTAATAATCACAAAACAGCCAACTCGATTTCATACATCCATCCGTGATTTTAATCAGGTGTTCTCTTGTTTATAACGTTTCATTCGCGATCATGTTGACGAATCTTTTCGGCGCAAACGAACGGCTGGACGTACAATGCTCCGGGAGGTGTCAAAAAATTCTTTAGTTCGAGAAAAACGTTAAGAAAAATATTTAAAAAATCATACTTACCCTTCTACTGGAAGTTTTCGAGCTATAGCGTTCGGGAAATTTCAGTTCCTATTTTCCACCCCTTAGAGATGGCTTACAATAACGTTGAGGTCTGCGGACCAACTAGACCCAAAGTGGGATCTAAAACCAAATTTCATTAATTTTGGCTCATGGTAATTAAGGAGTGTGCGAAGTAAGCCTTACGGCGGACAGACAGATTTTTTCATTCCATTTTCGGATTCAACATACTTCGAAAAGGAAACCATCAAATTTTTTGGTTTTTGGTTTTACACAACTAACAGCAAAGTTCAAGCCAGTTCCTGCTTTGGACGGATTATGCAGAATGTAATTCGATGTTATTTTCTTTTAATTGTTAAAGTTGTATCTTGCTTGCCTTCCTCTCAAGCCTCCTTTGCAGGAAACTTGCTTTAGCCATCACCTATTTCCGAAAAGGTTTTATATACGAAACTATCTTCCTCTCTGCCCCCCTTTTCTGGACTCTGTGGACTAGACTAGAGTATGAAACACCTTCAGCGACTAAGAAACGTCTGACAAAAGCACAGTTGTATGAAGATAGTGGATGAGACACCAATAAATTGAGTTTAATTCAGTACGGTCGATGTCCTACTGATTGATCTACCCCTCCAAAAATTCAATTTCACAAAGTTTCAAACTTTTCAAACTATAAGTAAACCCTAGTGCAGAGGTTATTGAATCCTCAGTGAAAAACTAATCACTGACGATGTGGTGGATGGAGGTTTCTTTACAAGGGAAGTTCAAAGAAGTTCGTGTGTCTTTCGGTAATGATTCTCTTCGGTCTAGTTCTATCTGAACCAGTTTTGTACCTACATCGTTGACGGCTAACCCTTCAACAGCCTGTTGGATTAGACCAGCCCGACAGATCCCATCGATGCGACTTATTACCCGGAGGATTTCGGCGGTCTAGCCAATCGTTTATTTACCAATCCGCTGATTTCGCAGTTGGGTAAAATGGTATAATATTTCCAAGATATTAGTACTTGTAATCTCTCCAAGTATCTGCCCGTAGGCCTTTGCGTTGAGGGATCACCGAAGAGCTCCAGGTGTACGTGAAGAAAAGCTTTCAACGCACCTGGGAGTGGAAACCGCTTAGAAGTGGATGGTGGGAGGGAATTATTTTCCTTCGGAGTCGCTCTACTCCCTCCACTAGCAGAAAAACATGTGAAGGATGAAGATGGACGACGCCGTAATGGGATTACGATGAAATGTGGTGGACGTGCCCTTCAAAATACTAAAAGGAACGGCCCTGGGGGAGAAACCTAGGGAAAGCTCCGGGGCGTATTTAAGGCGGCAATCCGATGCAGTGCTGAGACGTGAGGAGCCAAAGGAAACGAGCTTGGCAGATGCTCTCTCGTTTCCATTGTGGTAGTTGGCGAACGTTTGTGCTTCGTTTTAGTGAGCGTTTTTCTAGTGAGTGATACTTCGATCGTACGTGTGATGTGTCATCCTTGCCATTGTCCTTGGCAACGTAACCCCCTTCCCACCATAATATATTGGTCTATGATAAAATTATTACATTGTACAATCCTAATGATCTCAGATTTCAGGCTAAGGATGTTCGGAAGTACCGAACATCCTACCGATGCTTTTTCAAAAAAATTAGTATGTACTCTAGTAAACATATTTCTAATAACGCACAGATACGTAACACGAACTAAATCACTCGCTAAGAAATCGTGGAAACCCATTTCAAAGAAAAACGGAGTTATTGAAAAAATAGTATATTTCCACTAATACACGAAAAACGCAAAAAACACTGTTATACCGGTTTCGGTGATCAAACCATCGTCAGTAACACACAATAACTTATAGTTATAACTTATAACTTATAGTTATTGTGTGTTACTGACGATGGTTTGATCACTATATATATTCACTATCACTTATAGTTATAACTTATAACTTATAGTTATTGTGTGTTACTGACGATGGTTTGATCACCGAAACCGGCATAACAGTGTTTTTTGCGTTTTTCGTGTATTAGTGGAAATAGACTATTTTTTCAATAACTCCGTTTTTCTTTGACACGTAACACATTGTCATTATTTATAATCAATATCTCTGTATTAATGCGTACGAGAAGCATCGGTGCTTTTCCTCAAGAGCTGTTGGTACCGTTTTCAAAAGCTAACTGTACCTAGGTGTGGAAAGTATCATTCGGTATATTGCAGAGTGATGTGCATAGTGGAAATTAAATTGAATACTTGTATGATTCCCCTATAACTTTCGGGAAAATCTAGCGAAATATAATTTCGGACTGAATGGGGAAAACTCGGTAACAAACAAACCAAACATCCTCTTGAGCTTACATGAAAATGAGTTGTGTCTTCCAGTATTTCCCCTCACGAAATAAGTTGCTCTCGGAACACGAAGAACATCGGTCCCCCCAGTGGTTCCGTGAACATATCAGCAGTCAGTTCGTTAGTGGGACAGTAATTCAGTTTGATGACGCCCCTGCCGATAACTTCTCGTACAAAATGTTTTTTCACTGCTTTATTCTAGGATTTACGATTGCATTTTTCGCTCATTCTTGATTGTCACTGAACATTCGAATGGTGCTCACGGGATGCGGCAAAGCCTCGCTTTGAGCCATATACTCGCTTTTAGCTGTAGGTTTAGCCACCGTTCGGTTTGTCATCGGCTCCTAGCTGATTGTGGTTTCTCCAAACAGGAAACAGTACCCAGTGTAAGGCCGTCCATCTATACAGCTGTCCTAGGTAGCATCGGAGAATCCGATCAACTTTTTTCTTTTTCCCAGTTTTCTGAAACAGCAGGACAAGTAATTCCTTTCATGCCTTTCAAATATCTCAGCACCCATTTTTCAGCTGACGAGTGCTCTTGCCTACAGCACAAGTTGTTGCATGCAGTGGAAGCGTGCTGGGTCCATAACCCATTATTGCAGAGTGATGTACACAGTGGAATTATAAATGAACACTTGTACTCCTATTACTTTCTGGAAAATCTAGCGAAATCGAATTTTGGACTGAATGGGAAAAACTTGGTAACAAACGGTACCTAATCATGTTAGGAGTTGCTGGGCTGTCGGGTCGCCGCGCTATCTCACGCCACTTGCACAAACTGCAAGCTCATTTATATATCTAACCTAATCATCTACGAGTGGGCTGGCATCAAATATTGGTGGCACGATTCTAATTTTGTAGTGTTTTTAATCTGAAAGTATGGAGTGAAACATTTCCCACTCCACCCATGTTCCTGCAACGTTATAATGAATCTGGTCGTATTATAGTTCCTGCAGAGACTGTAAGTCCTTAGTGATTTGAAATTGGCGGTACCTACCCGTAGGTATCAGCCATCAGCCATCCTGTGCAGCAATACACGAGTAAACCAGCTTGTTGTGATAATTATCACCTACATCACAAAGTAAAAAGGGTATTTTCTCATTCAAGTTGTGATTTTTGTAGTCTCAGTTACCTACCTGAATAGACAAAAATACTTACTAGGTATCTGTGATTTTTAATATCCCAAAGAGAGGAAGGGAGAGAGAGAGGTTTACATGACACGTAAAACATCAGTTATGAAACTATAAATTCAAAATGTATTTCATGTTCTCAATAATTGTTAAAATTTGTTTTTCTCGAAGTTTTAGTAATGTATTTTTTACATTCCCCAGACCATGTTTCACTTGATATGTCGGTAGGTACCTACCTATTGCTTTGAAATAATATTTTTGCATTCTCAAATTTTAAAGATATTTTTATTGATTGAATATGATACATTACGAGTAAAAACAGCGAATGAATTCATTGAGCAAAGTAGGGTTATGCGTATATGAAGCCGCTTAAAACAAAGCTTAATACATTTGAGAATTTTTGGCAACATTTCAATTGAAAATGAGTTACTGCAATCGATCGATTTTGAAAACTGTGGTCTGTGGGCAAAGGAACTCAGGAAAACGTCGGAGAATCAGTAAGTACTAGAAGCGGGAGAATCCGAACAGCTGAATTTATAGCAGTTTGTGGAAGCGGTGTTGGCGCGAAATAGAGCCGCGACCCGACAGCTCTAATCCAGGGCCAGCCTCTCCTGTCATATTGAGCTTGCATCAACATGTGTTGTGTAGTGGAGAGTGACTTTCTCTAAGGTATAATAAGATGTGCATCATAATTTTTTGGTTTATTATTTTCAATAATAAACCTTTGAAGTCGAGCATGAAAAGACAAAAGAAAATTAACACCAAATTTGATGGTTTCCGTTTCAATGAAAGTAGCCGTACTTCGCACTTCTCTTAGTTAGGTACCCCATGAACCAAAATTGTTGAAATTTGGTTTATTGGTCCCGTTTGGGGTCTAGTTGGTTCTCGAAGCTCGGCGTTGTCAGTCTTCTCTAAGAGGTGAAAAATAGGGGTTGACATTTTCAGAAGGGTACAGTTTTTTTTCACGTTTTTAAATCTGTCTTGACTAAAGAATATTTTGAGACCACCCGGAGCATTTTGCGACCAGCCGTTCGTTTGCACCGAAAAGCTTCGTCAACAGGATCGTGAATCAAACGGTATAAATCCGGCCCAGATATCATCACAAGGGAGCACCTGATTATAATCACGGATGGCTGTATGAAGTCGAGTTGGTTGTTCTGTGATATTATTTCATTTGAAAAATGATGGATCTCTTGGATTTTGTTGGTAGGTACTTTTGCAACTTGAAGTATTATTGGGTAAATTATTACACAACGGTCAATTATTACACAGCGACAAATTATTACCCAGCGGTTCAGCTATTCAACTCGGGACTTCCACTTGGGTTATTTACCGCAATTAATCAGTTTTCCCCTCTCCCATAATTTCTCTCTCAGTACAATGAAAGGTTTGTTCGCAGTGACCATCTGACGGTTATCTAACCGTCAGAAAAGCGTTGGGCCATTCCCAGGGATTCTTGGACTCTTCTGGTTGTATAGTATCCATGACCAACTGTTCGCCAGATTTCTGATCGTATTCCAATCCACAGAACTGGCCATGCACTGCCTTCTCGATTCCCAACCATTAGCAAACTCAAACCCTTCTCAAACGCTTAAATCAAGATGGTAGTGGATCATGGATGGTTCCTTACTGTTTTGTAGGAGTAAGCTAATCATCAGTAAAAGCCAGTGCTAACGAAACCATAGTGATCCCAGATTTCAGGCTGAACTGCCCTAAGTGACTTCCTCTATTGGAATTGGAACATCTAGGTTAGTATATTAGGCAGTGTAAAATTATTGGATAAAATGAAACGTCTCGTTGAAAAGGTGTAGGTAACTAGGTATTAAAAATAATAATCCAATGACAAAAGCAGGTTCCCTGTTTTATCATTTTAGCAACAAAATTCAGCGTCCGGATGTCCAGAGGTTGGCATTTTTTTCCCAAGGATTTGGTTTTAGAATGGTCAGAAACGGATAGTATCAGTGCTTTTTTCCGGCTTCAAGTTCCCTGCCCACTCTACATGTAGATGCCTGGCCGCTGAGGGCCATCCCTAAAAAAACAGTCTGAGATCAGCAGAAAAGGCTCCACAGACAAGCTACATGCTTTCCTGAGTAGAAGCGTGGCGGGGGGGGGGGGGTAGTCTTTTTGGCAAATTCAGCAAAAATCTTCTCAGCCCCGCTAATTTCCGTGGAAGATCCAGGAAAGATACCGATCGCGGTGAATGGAAATTACGAAAGGGAGTCAGCCCCTCACATCATCATGGTGGAACGGTAGAACCGAGCCGGAGGAAAGGAAAAGCGAATCACAAAGACTGGAATTAGGTTTGGGAAGGCGGATGCCGAGAGGACCATTCAGATTGCCGACCTCTTGGTCGACCCTCATTCAACAGGGCTCTTCGAGCGGATCAATGAAAAACGGCGGGAACATAGGAAAATCCCCCTTTAGCACTACCAGAAAAATACGACAGGAAGAGGGGTTAACCATTTGCATTACCACAAAACAGGCCGGTGATAGCATTCCATTATCAAAGAGTACAAAGGTATTTGCATTTTTATCTTTCAGCATTTATGGTATACTTAGTAATCTGTGGATTGGGTGGCTTTTGTCTGACTGATGTCATGGGGATCACTCAGTCAGATAAATGCTATCTATTTAAACCACCGTCACTTCTCAACCTTGAGCACCTTCACTGTAGAATGATTTATAAAAAATACTGCCTCAACTTCGTGAGAGCTCATAATTAATATGAGATTATTTTTAATTGCTTTCAATGTAGGGTCGTGAGAGCTTTGTGATCGCTATAAGGTTATTCACCAACATTTATGTACCTCACGTTTCACGTTTCAGAGAGGACTTGACAAATTTAGAGTAGTAAAACTTTCCCTGAAAGGGGCGTAAAAATATTTATAATTCTTGTAGCTCGGAAATGTGATGGTCGATATCTACATCATCTGGATTGAGTTGGAATTCGGTCAATTATTGTCAGAACTGTTAATTTTTATTGATTTTTATTACTTACACAGCTTCGAAAAAATGCCCAGTGAGGTACTGTACTCGAAATACTGTCAAGTTTGAAACGCCACCAGTCAGAACTCGGAAATTGTATTGGTAGCGCTCTACATCATGAATTTGGTTAATTACTATCTGGAGTGTTAATTTATTTATTGCATTTCCTTACACATCCTTGAAAAAAAAGAAAAAAAAACCTGTTGAGGTAGATACACGAAGTGCAAACTGACTGTCAAGTTTGATACACCACCAGTCAGATGTTTTATATATTAAATTCTAATATGAATTACTTCTAAAAACAAAAAATCTGCTACTAAATTTGCGCAAGTTTTGCACAGAGGCCAACCACAACGTATCGTGGTTGACATTCCCTTCTGATCCTACCTTCCCTAATCTCATTCTTTAACATAAAAGAAAGCCAACTGGCTGTTCTTCACATCGTAAAACGATACACCTTGAGGCAGAACTTTCAAGACGCCTTGGCAAGAACAAATAATCCGTCTCCTGAAGGAAGCAAGCCAACTAAACACCGTACTGGGGTGTTCCGACACGGACTAGTCAATATCGAGTTTCCTTACCCTCTTCTTTCCTTATTGGTTCTTAGATCAAACAGGATTTTCTTTGCAAAAAGATGTATACGGCAGTCACGTAGCCAGGATTGTTGAATGGGGGGGGGAGGGGGGGGGGTGTATCGGAAATAGAACATGTAAGGTTTGACTTTGCAAAATCCCATGTAAATTTAAGAAGCAGTATGTCGTGAGTCTCTCCCGGGAACACTCCTATCATATTAAGTTCTCACCAATATCCAAACGCCAAACTAAAGCTCCGTAAATAAAGATATGAGTGGGGACAGGCGACAGAACCCAGGGTTACTCAACCTGGGGCCCCACTACCAGCTCCCTGCAAGGAGCTGGAGGGAGAGGCCCCCAAGTACTATAAAACCCCGGATCCTGGCGCTCAAGCTTCATTCGACACTTCCTCTAACCAGCTCTCTCTTCTCTCTCTTACCTTACCTCCCAGATGATCGGTTGACTACAGCCGCCTGGGAATTTCACCTCCTCTCTCCTCCTCCTTGTCTAGATGATCGGTTGAATACAGCCGCCTAGACAAGGGACCTCTCCTCTCCTCTCCTTTACCTAGATGAACGGTTGACTACAGCCGCCTAGGTAAAATTCCCTCATCCACCTCTCTCTCCTCCAAAGTCGTAGATGTTCGGTTGACTACAGCCGCCTGCGACTTTTCCTCACCTTCCTTCCACACCACCTCTCTCTCCTCCAAAAGTCGTAGATGTTCGGTTGATTACAGCCGCCTGCGATTTTTCCTCCTTTTCTCTCCTTTACCTAAATTCACTCACTCACCTTCCACGCCACCGTGATGAGAATTTTAAATTCATCACAGTGGTGAACCCGACGTTCACTCAACCTTCTTCCTTCCCACCTCATGTGTCGCCCCAGTCAAATAGTTCGGTGTCCCACATTTTAAATTCAGATTTCAATCAGTCAGTGTAAATTCGCAGTTCTTGGCCCAAACCACTCAACTCTCAACTCAACACACCTCCGCCCCCGCCGATTGCGAATTTCAAGATTCAAAACCACGTCAAATTTTTGAATTTTAGTTACAGAAATGGACCCGAACTCACCGCCGCCGCCGCTCCTCCGGCCGTCCCTGCTGCAGCCGCCGACCGCTGCGACGACGGACGCCGACAACCCCTTCACCAGCCTCTCACCAGCCGGTTCCGCCACATCCACAGCACCCGCCGCCACCGCCGCTACGGCCGCAACCGCTACCGACGTCATGACGGCATCCGCAGCGTTCCCTCTGTCGCTGCCCCCCTTCTACACGCACGACCCGGCGCTTTGGTTTTTCCAAGTGGACGCAGCGTTTTCGGCCGCCAACATCCGCAGCCAGAAAACTCGATATTCCCGGATCATTTCGTTGCTGCCCTACGAGATCCTGCTGCAGACTTCCGATATCTCCCCCGACGCCGCCGCTGCGTACGACGACCTCCGCAGCCGCCTCATCAACACCTACCAGCCGTCAAAAATCGCCCGAGTCGCCGCCCTCTCCCAACCTCAACACCTCGGCGACCAGAAGCCATCCCACCTCTACCGACGGCTGCGGCACCAGCTGCACGACATTATGACGGCCGACATCGCACGTACTTTCTGGTTGCGCGCTCTCCCCCACCCCATACAGATGGCCCTCGCCAGCCACCTAGACGGTCCCGATGAGCCCCTTCTGCGACTCGCGGACACCGTCCACGACTTAGCCGCAGCCGCCAGCGTCGGCGAAGTACACGCACCCCGTCATCCCCCACCTCTGCGTGACCGCACCGCCTCCCGGGGTCGCAGCCGGACCCCCTCCCTCGACAGACGCAGGCCCACTTCCACTGATCGCCGGCGCTACCCCTCCGCCGACCGCCGACGCCAGCGCTCGCCGGAGCGACTCACCACCCCTCCCCGTGAGCTACGTAGGGGAAAGTCCCCAACGACCGCACCCCCCTCCACTACGAGACGCCCCACCAAGACTGACTACCTCCCCGCGGACCCCCCCCACCGGTGTTTCTACCACGTGAACTTCGGTGGGGAGGCCCGCAAGTGTCAGCCCCCCTGCTCCTTCCCCTCCAAGCAGGGAAACGCGGACGCCCGCCGGTAAACCCGGCGGGCCCCCCTCCTCGCCAACACGGGGGGGACCATGACCGTACCCCCCCCCCGCCCGCATTCACACCGCCACCACCAAGCCCCGCTACCCCTCCTACGCCGCCGCCACGGCTGCCAACCTCCCGGCCGCGCCTGCAGCGCCGCCAAAACCCTCACCCCACCACCAACGGAACAACCCCTCCCCGCCCGCCACCAGGGCAACCAACCTTCCGGCCGCCACTCGCGCCGCCGCTACCGTCCCCCCACCCCGGAACGGCCCCTCCACGCCCGCCAACAGGGCAGACAACCTTCCGGCCGCCACTCACGCCGCCGCGACCGTTTCCCCACCACGGAACGGAACCTCCACGCCCGCCTCCAGGGCACAACCCCCTCCGGCCACCACTCACGCCGCCACTACCGTCCCCCCCCCTCCGGAACGGCATGAAACCACCCCGCGTCTCCTTCGAAGCGGACCAGCCGACGCCGGCGCAAATACCCACCTCCGCAATCCTGCAAAACGCCCTGCCTACCCACCAGCGACTTTTCTTGCGCTGCAAGAAAACGAATGTACCTTTCTTGGTGGACACGGGGGCGGCGCTGTCTATATTCCCCAATAACATCCTCCGTCGTCAGGCGCGCTGTTACCGGCAGCTTCTCTACGCCGCCAACGGTACCACCATCCCCTCGTACGGGACGTACCGCTCCTCAGTTCACATGAGCGGACTCGCGTACGAGTGGGACTTTACCGTGGCGGACGTGGAGAAGGCGATCCTGGGGGCCGATTTCCTTGCATATTTCGGTCTCCAGGTCGATGTCCGGAATGCGCGCCTGATAGACCCCGCTACAAAACAACCCATTCCCGGGTTTATACATGCCATCAACCACCCCCCCACACAATTTGAACGCCTCCTCCTCGACTACCGCCCCCAGCGCCGCCCCTCTGCCCACATCTCCACCGTCCAACATCATATTGAGACTTCCGGCCCCCCCATCACAGCTAAGGCCCGCCGTCTCCACCCCCTTCAACTCTCAAAAGCTCGTCAACATTTTAACAAGCTCATAGCCGACGGTATCGTCCGCCCCTCAAAATCCCCTTGGGCTTCTCCACTCCACATCGTGCAGAAGCCCAATGGGGATATCCGCCCCTGCGGGGACTACCGGCGCCTCAACACGAAAACCACTCCGGACCTGTACAACGTTCCCCACCTACGGGATTTTTCATCACATCTGCACGGTACTACTATTTTCTCCACCCTCGACATTTCACGAGCATTCCACCACATTAACATCCACCCACCCGACGTCCAAAAGACCGCCATCATTACCCCATTCGGACTATTCGAATACGTGAAAATGGGCTTCGGGTTGAGAAACGCTGCACAGACGTGGCAGCGCTATATGGACAGCATCCTGCGAGGCCTACCGTTCGTCTTCTGCTTCCTAGACGACGTTCTGGTGGCCTCCAGGACGCCGGAAGAACACCTCAGCCATCTCCGACAGATCCTCGACATCTTCTCCACCGAGGGCCTCCTCATAAACACGGACAAATGCGTTCTCGGCCAACCCTCTGTCCGCTGCCTCGGCCACCAAGTTTCGTCCGAGGGCATTAAACCCCTCTCGGACAAGGTCCACGCAATTAGTGACTTCCCGCAGCCCCGCACGGTGACGGAACTCCGCCGCTTCCTGGGTATGTTAAACTTTTACCGCAGACACATAAAACACGCAGCACAACATCAACAACCACTCATACACGCCATCCCCCAACCCTCCAAAAAAAATGACAACCGCCCCATCACCTGGACCCCCCAACTCATCTCCGCCTTCAAAATTTGCAAACAGGACCTAGTAGACGCCGCTCTATTGGCCCATCCCGATCCCCACGCCCCCCTATCCATCACCACCGATGCGTCCGATTGGGCCATCGGGGCAGTGCTCCATCAACACACCGGCGCCACCCCCCAACCCCTAGGTTTCTTCTCTAAAACACTATCCCCCACCCAGAAAAATTACTCCACGTTCGACAGAGAACTCCTCGCCATCCACGAAGCCATCAAGCACTTTCGTGACTTCGTGGAGGGCAGGCAGTTCTCTGTCGTCACCGATCACAAGCCCCTCACCCACGCCCTCCTTCAGAACCGCAAATCCGCCTCCCCGCGTCGCCTCCGGCAACTCGAGTTTATCGGACAGTTCACGTCCGATATCCGATACTTGCCGGGGGCTGACAACTGCGTGGCGGACGCGCTCTCCCGACCCACCCCTACCCCCGCGCCGGTGGCGGAGTTGCTGCCATTTCCCTCCCCACACTCCCTCAAAACCAAACAAGATCCAACCTCTGACCCCGCCCTTTCCAACCTTATTTCCGCATCCAAATTGGAACAACTGCCTCCCCTCGACCTCTGGTGCGACGTGACGGCCGATTCACCGCGCCCTTAAGTCCCACCAGAGTTGAGGCGGCAGTTGTTCCTCCATTACCATTCTCTTCACCATCCTGGCATTCGGGCGAGCCGGGACCTCATCAAGACGCGGTACTTCTGGCCCCACATGAATACAGATATTCGTAACTGGGTTCTGGGGTGCCAGAAGTGCCAGCGGTTTAAGGTCTCGGCCCACCCCCATGTCCCCCCTCAAACCATTCCCGACTCCCTCCCGTGGGAACACGTACATCTGGACTTAGTGGGCCCCCTTCCCCCATCCGAGGGGAAGAAATACTGCCTCACGATGATCGACCGTGCCACCAACTGGGTAGAGTGTATCCCGCTCGCCCACATCACCGCGGACGCCGTCGCGACGGCTTTCCTCGCTCAATGGGTTAGCCGTTACGGTTGTCCGCGCACAATCACGGTCGATCAAGGGAGGCAGTTCACATCCGCCCACTTTTCCGATTTACTACGTTCCCTCGGCATCCAAAAAATCCACACTACCCCATACCATCCCCAATCCAACGGGAAAATAGAGCGGTGGCACTCGGTCCTAAAACAGGCCATTTCTACATCAACCAATTCCCCTTCCTGGACAAAATCCCTTCCCTACATTTTGCTCAGCCTTCGAACATCCGCCCGTCCATCAGACCAAACTAGCCCCGCGCAAAATGCATTTAAAGACCCACTACGTTTACCGGCCGACATTTTCACCCCAAACCACACACCGTCAATTAACAGGGAACCGCTACACTCAACAACACTGACAAACGACACCACTTATCCCAAACGATTTTTCACCACTACACACATGTACCTGAAAGAGCCCGGCATCCATAAAACTTTCCAACCACTTTATGCCGGGCCCTTTCAAGTCATTCGCACAACACACACCACCGCAACTCTGTTAATTGACGGCAAACCACATACAGTCCCGTTAGCCAGGTGTAAACCCGCACCTGTGCTAACCCAACCCCCTAACACTATCAGTCTCCCACCGTCCGTTCGCGATGTCGCACCTCTTCCCAATGCGCCAGTCACCTCCGTCGCCGTTTCCGGATTTCGATTCGGATCCGGAAATGGCGGCGATTCTCCGGGACGTTTTCGTCCCGGACCCGCTCTCCCCCCTACCCCCTTCGCCCGGGCCGACTACACCGCTTTCGTTCGTCCCGCAAAGGATCTCCGGACTACCTCCCCGGCCCCGGCGATGGAAGTACCCCCAGTGGAAAATTCTGCGCGAATTTCGCACAGCCCAAGCCACGGGGGTACACCCTCCCTACTCCCCCACAGACCCTTTGATGACCTCCATCCTTCGCGAGTTCCGCCTCGCGGAACTCATGCCCCCCCCACCCCCCGTTCAAATCATCATTCCCCCCATAAATTTCAACCCCCCACCCCCCGTTCAAATCACCGACCCCCCCGAAAATTCCGACCCCCCAATTTTAACGCCCCCCCCCATTCTCGATTTTCGACCCCCCCCATCTCTCCTTCTCCCCTTCAAACAACACCTCCCCCCCCTCCATCGCCGGGGATATCCAAAATAGCCTCCGCCGGGGCGAAACGGCCCGGGCGGCGAAACGGACGGAGGGAGCGTCCCCACATTCCCCACGTCCCGGCGGCCAAATCCCCCGCCCCGCTCTGAGCAATCACGGCGGGGCCTTGAGATTCCGGAACAGTGCTAGTGTCTTCTTAATCCACTCGCACTGTACCGGAACTCGGAGCTCCGCCGTGCCCGCCTCGCCACGAGCTCGGAGCAACCGCCACCCCCACACACCACACTCACACACACACTGTCACTCACCACACCCAACACACACCCAGGAATCGGCGGTTTTCCAACACCCCGTTCCAATTTCTCCCCTACATTTGCACGGATGTTGTAAATATCGCAAATATTATAAATCCTGTAATTCTTGTAAATATTGTAACCGCTGTAATTCTTGTAAATATTGTCAATCATCCTCATCTCGCCCTTGCCGATCACTTCCGTAAACGCCAAATGTTTACGGATCTTGACCAAACTTTGTACATATCCATCAACTCATCACTACTCCTTCATCTTTTGCCCATACTCCATGTAAATACTCATCTTTTGTAAATACCATGTTAATCCTCTCTGTCATATATCATACTCCATGTAAATACTCATCTTTTGTAAATACCCCCTGTAACTTATCACCATGTTATATATTTACCATGTTAATCCTCTCTCATACTACCATCTTAATCCTCTCTTATACTACTATGTTACTCCTAGACTTAAGATCCGCCTTATACTACCATGTTATACTACTCTCTTATACTACCGTGTTACTCTTAGACTTAAGATCCGCCTTCAGCTCACACGCTTGTTTGCATCGGCCCTCAGCTCCTGTCACCTTGCGCCTTCAGCACCACCTCTTGTTTGCCGTAGCCCTCAGCTCCTGTCACCTTGCGCCTTCAGCACCAATATTGGTTCAAACTGGGGGGACCTCTGTCGTGAGTCCCTCCCGGGAACACTCCTATCATATTAAGTTCTCACCAATATCCAAACGCCAAACTAAAGCTCCGTAAATAAAGATATGAGTGGGGACAGGCGACAGAACCCAGGGTTACTCAACCTGGGGCCCCACTACCAGCTCCCTGCAAGGAGCTGGAGGGAGAGGCCCCCAAGTACTATAAAACCCCGGATCCTGGCGCTCAAGCTTCATTCGACACTTCCTCTAACCAGCTCTCTCTTCTCTCTCTTACCTTACCTCCCAGATGATCGGTTGACTACAGCCGCCTGGGAATTTCACCTCCTCTCTCCTCCTCCTTGTCTAGATGATCGGTTGAATACAGCCGCCTAGACAAGGGACCTCTCCTCTCCTCTCCTTTACCTAGATGAACGGTTGACTACAGCCGCCTAGGTAAAATTCCCTCATCCACCTCTCTCTCCTCCAAAGTCGTAGATGTTCGGTTGACTACAGCCGCCTGCGACTTTTCCTCACCTTCCTTCCACACCACCTCTCTCTCCTCCAAAAGTCGTAGATGTTCGGTTGATTACAGCCGCCTGCGATTTTTCCTCCTTTTCTCTCCTTTACCTAAATTCACTCACTCACCTTCCACGCCACCGTGATGAGAATTTTAAATTCATCACACAGTAAATTCTACAGGTAACGTTATGTAAGATAAACTGATAAAATAAAACATATTTATTTGGCAACAGTGTTTTATTTTACATTGGATTATGTTAACAAAGTAATACATAAATTATCAATTCAGAAATCATAATTTAAATACAGAACTTTAAAGCATTTTTGTAACCCCTACTTGCGCCGTGGTCACCCCCGCGCGCCGGACGCTTCGCACTAGACTGTCGCCGTCACGAATGTCGGCCGGCGGCTGCGTGGCGTAAAATATTATTCTTATCAGTATTTTTTGAAGGGAGATGTTTCTACTAACCCATTCAGGCGCCCGAAGTTCGCTCGCCGTCCCCGAGCCGTCATCTCGAAGTTTCTTGGCGACGATATCCTGCTTGTTTTGACGGCCGTCATTTTTTCATTTCCTTGAGGTTTTGAGGTTTGTTCTCAGTTTTAAGATTGTTGTTACCCTGCAACATGGGTGACAAAAAACTGTTTGAGGTAGTGCGGAAAATATTCCCCATTCCCCAATCCAAAATACATGGACACCGATTTCAAGAACAACATCTGGAGTAAAATTTGAGAGGAATGTCAAACAACTGCTAAGAAACAGGTGTATATATGTTTACATTATTATTTTCTCATTTCTTGCTTCCCAAACGACTGATTCAGTTCTTCGACGGACTGATGACGAATGAACCTCGGTCCGATGTGAATAGGAATCACGGACCGTCACCACCGATCTCCGACACTGGAATCTCGTGACGGTGACGGGCCGGTCTCGTGACGGTAGAGAAGTCTCCGGAGCCTTCTACACAACTGATCCCACCCCATCCAAACCACTTCCGCCACTTGTTCGGAAAATATTCGCAAAGGCCATTGCTCGTTTTTAATCAAATAAACCTAATATTATTTAACTGATTATTCAAGTTTGACTTACCGTTTGATGTTTTATTGTTGTATTTGTTTGTTACATTAGTGATTGAAAATTTATTTCTTGAAAATTTAATTTTGATTTTTACTGAATTAGGTATCTGTTTTCGAGCCAATCGGGGCCAATTGGCCTTCCTTCCCGTCCTTGTTATTATCTGTTGGTTTATTCTTTTCAATAATAAACATTGGGAATCGATCATGAAAAAAAAAAAAATTGTAACACCCCCTCAAAATTTGATGTTTTCTGTTTCAAGGTACGTAAAATCCGAAAATGTAATAAAAATCCGCTGCAAATTATTACACAACGGTTTATTATGTACGTGTATAGATGCCCCAGTACCCCAGGAAAGCCCTTAATGGGGTACTGGAGCCGGCCCGGGAATTAAAGTTTCATACAAATGTGCGAGATTCAATAATTCAATCATTAATTATTTGTAGTTATTCATGAAGCATGAGGTAAATAATAAACCGTTTTGTAATAATTTACGTGCATAGATGCCCCATCTGCTCAGATAGTATAACAAACCGTTGTGTAATAATTTCCCCACTAATACTTCAACGTTTGTTCACGTTGCAAAAGTACATATCAACAAAATCCAAAAAACCCATCATTTTGGTTTATTATTTTCAATAATGAAACATTGGAATCGAGCATGAAAAAAATACCTTGAAACGTAAACTATCAAATTTTGAGGGGGGGTTAGAATTTTTTTTTTTTTTTTTTCATGCTCGATTCCAATGGTTCAAAATTGAGATTAATAAACCAAAATTCTAACCCCCCTCAAAATTTGATGGTTTACGTTTCAAGGTATTTAGAATCCGAAAATGCAATAAAAAAACACTGCAAATCCCTGCACAACGGCTTATTATTTTGTACAGAATACCCTTCTGTTACAGATCACAGCTCTCCGTATAGATAACCCTTCTATATAACATTTGTACTATTCTACACTTATTATGTAGAACGCGGACCTCCGTAGGTTAGTACCTAACCCCTTACTCGTTACTAGGTACCTACCTAAACCGTTGTGTAATAATTTACCTGTATAGGTTCCCCTTCTACGGAGATAGAATAATTAACCGTTGTGTAATAATTTGCCCATCAATAATACTTCAACAGTTGTTCAAGTTGCAAAAGTACCCATCAAAAAAAGCCAGCCCCTTCTTGGTAGATTAGCCGTTGTGTAATAACTTACCGTTGTGTAATAATTTACCCATCAATAATACTTCAAAGGTTGTTCAAGTTGCAAAAGTACCTATCAACAAAATCCAGCCCCTTCTGGGTAGATGAGCCGTTGTGTAATAATTTACCGTTGTGTAGTAATTTGCTGGTGTGTAATAATTTGCCTTTGTGTAATAATTTACCCATCAATAATACTTCGTTTGTTCAAGTTTCAGAAACTTCTGAAACTTGAACATACCACTACCTACACACTTGAACCACAACTACCAACAAAATCCAATAGTCCATCACTTGTCAAATGAAATAATATCGCAGAACAAACAACTCGACTTCATACAGCCATCCTTGATTACTTATAATCAGATGCTCCGTAGTTATGATATCCGGGCCGGATTTATACCGTTTGATTCACGATCGTGTTGACGAAGCTTTTTGGTGCTCACGAACGGCTGGACGTACGATGCTCCGGGTGGTCTCAAAAAATTGTTTAGCTCAAGACAAATTTAATAACGTAAAAAAAACCATACCCTTCTATCGAAAGTTTTCGAGCTACGGTGTTATGAAAATGTCAACCCCTATTTTGAACCCCTTAAAGATGACTGAGCTCCCAAAATTGATTTTTTATGAGTCAAAAACCTGCGGAATCGTCTGAAATCACCATCAATTTGTAGAATAACACTAGGAAAAGTGTCAAAACGTGGATCAAGACGATTAAATGGCACTACCAATGATCAACGATAATTCAAAAAAAAGGAGCTTACCACCTAATTTAAGTTTTGGGGGCCAAAATTGGTGGAAACCATCAGAAATAGCTATTTCAATTATTTTACATGAAATCAACAATAAATGAACAGCCAGCATTTCTGTAGGTATGTCCAATAGAATAATAAACCCATGTGACAAGGACTTCGCAGCGTTTTCTTCTGCATAGCAGTAAATATTATACGGGTGGTTCGTTTTCCGTATGATCACTGAAGATGGGGCCAGTTTGAACTTCTGATTACTTCAGTCTTTACGATGATTATTTTTTTCGTTGAAACCCCCACTTGTAATTTTATCTTAGAGATAGTAGGAGAAAAGAAGGTCCCCTTGCTTGGCCTCTAACATTTTCACTCCTTTTGTCATGCGATAATAAAACTGCGTTGCCCTTTTAGGCTTGAAGATTTTCCAAAGGTTGGTATCTTCTTTATCTTCATCCTCTCATCCTTTTCAAGGAACCAATATCAGTGGACTGTCTTTTAATTTTTTCTACCCCCTCAGATCCAGAAATCAGAAGCCCGTTTGGGTTCGTACGGTTTCTCTTGATCCCTCTTTTTTTCATCCCTAATAATCCCGACGTCGTATGTAACCAAGAAGCGCTTCCTTTAACAAATAATATTTTAAAGGAAATATGGGTAGACTTGTAGACTTCCTTGGTCAGCAACAAAAGTGTACTGTTAAAAGGTATCCTCCTATAGATCTTGTACGGTTAGCGTACTTAATTGAAGAGAGAACGAGACCCCATAATATTTTTTTTTTTTTATTAGAAAAATGCCTTTAATTACAACAACAAATCAAAATACAAGAAAAAAGAAGTATTTGATACTTCATACATATATAAACAAAAATAATACTCACTTCTATAAAAACAAATATATGGCAATTTCTGATCTCCAAAATTTAAAAAAATTGTCTGGAGATCAGGAGTTTGAAAACAAAAAAAATAGAAACGAGTGCTGTCAAGTAAATACTTTAAAATAATCTAAGTAAAGGGAATTCTGCTAACGAATAATATGTACAAAAATGGACACAGATGACAACGGAATCAAAGAAACAACAAAGAAAATACTACAATGCTCTGTTATAAATATATATAAAAACTTAATAAATAAAACGCAAAACAGAAATGAACATACCATTTTTATATAGATTTTTAAAATGAATAATCAAACTATTTTTAAATTTATTAAAACTGAAACTTAATTTAATATGAGGAGGCAATTCAATAAACAGTCTAGGACCTAAAAATGAAAACTGACGTTTGAAAAAATCACATCTAGGGTGAGGGATTGGTATATTCAAAATCGAGTTTGCTCTTGTAATACCCTGAAGGGGTTTAATGTCAGGAAGATAATGCTTGTAGAAATACTTCAGCAGTTCAACTACATAAGTTAGCCGAGGGGGGAGAATATCAAGTTTGGAAAATAAGGGTTTACTGGGGCTTAAATACCCGGTTTTAAAAATGAGACGTAATACTGATTTAGTTGCCACCTCAACCTCCCTAAATGAACCTTCATAAGCGCCACCCCATACAGGAAGACAATAGGTCAAGACAGAATAGATGAAAGCATGGAAAGTTGATTTTATAACGGAAAGAGGTAGACATTTACTAAGAAAAGAAAAAATGAATGACGACCTTCTAATCGAATTACTAACTTGAAAAATATGATGTTTCCACTTCAAGTATTTATCAATTACTACACCCAAATATCGCTGACAATCCACTCGCTTGATTGAAGGGCATGTACAGGGGCCAAAAGTGCAAGAGCTAGATCGAACGTGAAAGGGAATAGCAGACGATTCAGGTTGGCCTGACTCTGTAATAGAATGCGCAATGTATGACGTTTTTTTATTGTTTGCAGTTAACGCATTACAGACAAGCCAGTCAGAAATGGTAGATACTGCAGAAGTAGCAAGATTATGGACTCTGCTCCACGTATCAGCCACAATAACGAGAGCCAAATCATCGGCAAAACCAATCAATGAACCTCCAGTATTCAACTCAAAAACATCATTCATATACAATATAAATAAAATAGGCCCCAGTACAGACCCTTGAGGAACACCAATTGACATGTGCATGCATTCACTTCGTTCTCCATCAATTTCAACAAACTGGCTTCTGTTCGCCAAATATGATGAGAACCAGCTCAAAACAGTGGAATCAAAACCAAACTGATGCAGTTTATTTAGCAGTCGTTCATGATTTATCGTATCAAAAGCTTTTGTTAAATCAAAATATACACTCAAAACTTTGTCATCCGAATTTAGAGCATCACTAATGAGCGAACTAAGCATAATAACAGCATCCTGACAACTACGACCTGAACGAAACCCAAATTGTTTGTTTGAAAGTAAAAGATTTTTATCTAAGAAATCCATCAACTGTTGTTTCACCAATTTCTCAAATATCTTGGAAAAAGTCGACAATAAAGAGATAGGTCGATAATTTTCGAGCAGCATCCGAGAACCTTTTTTAAATAGCGGCTTGACTTTCGCTAGTTTCAGTGAATCGGGGAAAACTCCAGTTGTCAGACTTAGATTGATCAAATAAACCAACGGCTCCTTGATTGACTCAATAATTGTTTTAACCAAATTTGAGCTGAAAATATCAGGCCCCGAGCCCTTATTTGGTTTTAAATTCTTAACACACTTTATAACGTCTTCTTGATCAACTGGACTGAAATGCATCACGCAATTAACACTTCTAGGTAAGTTACTAGAAGGATCAAAATTCTCAAATTTTCCAAAAACTGAGTTGCCGATATTCACAAAATACTCATTGAATTTATTTGCAATATCCGCGGAGTTTGTTATAACCTCATCCTGGGTACACAACTTCTCAATTGATGTATCTTTATTATTGTTCTGAGCTATTTCTTTTACGACCTTCCATATTTTACGCGGGCAATTTTCAGCAAGGGAGATTTTATTTCGATAATATGACTGCTTACATGATTGAATCAAATTCCTCAACTTAGAGCAATATTTTTTGAAATATCCTTTCAAAGAGATATTAAAAGGCTGTTTTCTCATTTTCTTTGCTAATCTGTCTCTTTTGTTTATAGATGTAACCAGCCCAGCAGTGATCCATGGTTTAATTTTTTTAGTACTTTTGATGTTGTGGTTTATATTTTTGGAGGTTTCATAAGAACTTTCAATCATGAAAGATAAAATTTTGATAAATTCATTAAAGGCCAAATTCATATCGTTCAAAACATTCACTGAAGACGCCCAGTCAATCATCCCAAGTTTTCCCAATAATTTGTTGTAATCAATTTTTTTAAATGATTGAACTGAGACACCCGATGTATCCCTTGCTGGAAAATCAATACATTTATGAAATTTAAGAAACACAGCATCGTGGTCAGTCACATTACAAGACCATCGACAAGATTCACAAATATTCAGGAAAGATTTCTCCATTTTCACAAAAATATGGTCCAAACAAGAAACTGACGTGGTTGGTGAATTAATTAAGCTTGCAAACCCGTATGACGTTAAAAAATCCAAATAATTCGACACTTTGTCCCTTCTTTGACCATTATTTGTATCAGATATATCAATATTTATATCACCACAAAATATTACATTATTTGATCGAAGCTCAGAATCCAATTCATTCATTAAATTAATAATGAACTTATCCACATCCGACGAATAGCATCTGTATACGGAGATTAACGTTATTTCTCGGTCATTAAACACAAATTTGAGAAGCAATACAGATGCATTTTGAACAATAACTTCCCTAATTTCCATTACACGAATACTATTTTCAGAATATATTAATACACCACAGTTTTGATTGTAATCAACCTCCGAATTATACAAATTATATCCCTCAATATTATATAGATTCTTATAATCAACAAATTTATTATACCAAATTTCACTTAAAACAATAATACTTGGTTTTTTTCTAAACTGAGAAACGCAAGATATGAATTCATCAAAATTATGATTTATACTACGGATATTTAGATGACATAAAGAAAAGGAAGCATCCTCTAAGAAAGAATTTAACTTGAATATATCGTCACAATGCTTTTCACATGCATTAGAAACTGATATTACATAATCGGCAATATCCATAGGAAAAAGGAACTCTGAGAACCACAAAACTAATCACTCATATACGATCAAGATCATAGATAGATCTTACAACCTTAACTGGCTCACCATCAGCTCTCCTTACATGAATAATACTGTTTTTAATCCAAACATACTTCAAGCCTTTTTCCTTTGCTTTAGTCTTGGCTCTTCTTAGTAAATCAGCTCGGTAGGATGTAAGATTTTCATTTATGTACACACGATTTTCAGGCCACTTATCGAAAATGTGTTTAGCTGTGACGATTCCTGAAGTTTTTGCTGCCTTGACAATATCGTCACGTGTAGCAGGAGAATCCAAAACAACTAGAATTCTACGTGGACGATCAGGGCGGGCTTGACCAGTTCGGAAGGCCTTTATGATGTTGCATTCAACATTCAGTAACTTCGATGTGGTTCTCATAATATCAACACAGTTCTCATTCCGTGATTCCGGGACACCATGCAACTCGAGATTAACATTTCTAGAGCTCTGCTCCAAGTAATCAACCTTAATTTGAAGATCAGCGATAGTTGATTTCAATTCGAAATTTTCCTTAGACAGTTCTCCAACAGTAACTTTTAAATCGGAGACATCCTTAACCAAAATGTCAAACTGAGCGCTCATGAAAGTTACTGACTCCTTTAGCTCCCTCAGATCATCCTTGATAGTCTCCAACATTGCCAGTCTCCTATTTATCTGTTCAAGAGCCTTATTATCTGCAGACTTCTCTTGCTTCGCCTCATTTATGTCTTCATCATCCGACGACGAATTTGAATCCGACGATTTTGCTTCCTTACCCATGCATTTATCACATTTCCATCTCCCACGGGCTTCTTTACTTAATTTCTTATAAGATTCGACTGTTTTCAACCTCGTACAAGCTGGGTGATAAGAACATTTACACACCGAGCAGACAGCTGTCTTCCTCGGGGAATAAAGGTCACGGGCGCACTTGGCACAGTCCATTAGTAGTTAGGGCAATGGGCGAATGAAGGATTAACAACCGAATAGGTTGGTTTGACGGTAATTCACTGAACGCGATACGCAGATGCGATAAGATAATAAGTTCACAAAGTGATCGACCGCGACAGAAAATCAAATAAAAAGAGACGACAACAACAGCGATAACACTCGAGACGTTCACTCTACAAGATTCGGACACCAACTCACAATATAATTACTATAATAATGTATAAATGTATCCCATAATCAATATTATTACTATAATATTCTGTATAATAGGTACCTACCCTATATAATGACCTACAAAACCTGAAAACCTGTTATCTTCTTAATATAAATATTTGTGGGAAAATGGGTACGCCATTGAAGGAGATATTTTACGGCATTAGTTAAATGTTTGTTGTTGTCCTAAAAATTACATACGTTATATTCATTACGTATACATACGTTATCTTCATTCATCCATTCTGACATCTTGGAATCCTGGTTGATGTAATGAAAAGCGTTACCACCGACCCACCCTTCCTTTCATCTACATACCCAGCTAAGTAATTGCTATCCTTGAGACTTCGAGTTGAGACCCTCAAGAGTTGAGTTGTTTCATTGTAAATACTTATTGAACACTTAACAGTAACGATTCAGCTAAACTAGTCTGCTCAACGAATTGCTTCGCAAGTTAGGTAGTGATATAAAAGTTAATCATTCCGCACCCACAGAAGTACCCATCGGTGTAGAAAACAACTATTAGATATGTGATAAGCAGGAAAGTTTCATGTAAGAAAAGAAGTTTTCTAGAATTCCTTCTAAGCCAGCACACGCATACGCTCCAGAACATTAACCCGTAAGAACAACCCTGTTGTACATTGTAGTGATATAGGAAGTAACAGACGAGGCCGTGGTTAGCTTGAGAATGGTTATGTATTTGTTGGCCCCTCGGCTCTTTATAGGCCCCTGACATGATCAGAGGGGGGTCGGGGGGTCCCCACTCTGAGGTACAACATGTATGTACATTACATTGGTTGTGGAGGAGCAGCTGATCACAACACTGCTCCCCCCAGAATTTAAGTAACGCATTTAGTTAAATTTTGTCCTGTTGCGGTAGCGGTTGTCGGGCGTGGGAGGTGCGTGTGCTGGTTGCGGTGGTTGCGGTGGTTGCGGTGGTCCGCTGTGGCTGTCCGGGTCGGTGTCGTTGGGGGCGGTACGTTTGCGACGTATGAAGAGCCGGTGTGTTGGTTGAGTGCGTGGGTACGGCCGCGGCGGCTGTTGTTGCGGGCGCCAGGTGCATGGGGTGCGGCGTTTTTGTGCTCGGGGGTCCCATGTGCGGCGGTAGAAACACGAGCCGTTCGTCGCGCTGAGTATGGTCGGTCGTGGCTGCGTCGGCGGTCGCTGTTGTCGTCTGTTCGAATCACACGAACCTCTTCGGTGACGGTAGCCACTCGAGGAGGGGGAGCGAAGGGTTTGAGGCGATCGGCGAGAGCAGCGAGTTTCGTGACGTCGGGTTCGTCGCGCGCCGCTATGTGAAGGCGAATGCTGTCTGGAAGGGCGCGTGTGAAAAGCTGCCGAACGAGCGGGGTCGGTGTGTCGGCCGGGAGTGCTCGAGTGAGTCGGCAGGCGAGGACTGACGGTAGTTCGTCGTCGGAAGTCGGTTGAGTAAGGCGGTGAGCCGGGAGCCGTCGCACGGTGCGGGCGTGGCGAAAAGGCGAGTTGTCAACGTCTGGTAGCTGTTGGCGTTCGATGGTGCCAGCCGCTAGTAATTCGCCGAAATGGGCCGACCGCCGACGCTTTCGCGTTGAGGTCCGGTAATATTCGGCGAAGTTTCGCGTGGCATGGAGGTCCCTTCGTGACGATTTGATGTTCTACGCGTTGCGGTGTGTCGGCCGGGAGGGCTCTACGGAGTCGGCGGGCGTGGACTGACGGATTCTCGTGCTCGGAAGTCGGTTGGGGTCGTCGTAGAGGTCCGCTTGTCGGGGCTCGAAGGCGCGGGCGAATTTAGCATGCGGCGTCGTGAGGCCTTCGTGAGTCAATGTGATCTCGAGTTGGGCGAATCAGACGTGCGGGAATGCGGGGTCGTACGGCCGGAGCTGGAGCGTTGATGGCGTTGGTGTCGTTTCTGCGGGTGTCGGTGGTTTCGGGTCCGTGTTCTCGTTGTAGGCGCCAGTCCCGGAGAGGTGTCGTCTGGAAGTGTCAGCAGGAAGTGTGCGAGTCGCCGGCGTCCGTTTTCTTATATAGGAATCGGATGATGGGGCGAAGTAGCGGGGGGCCGCTGCGTTGGGCGTCGAGGCGGGCGTCGGAGTGGGGCGCCGCTGTGTGGCGTCGGTGGGGGCGGCGCTGTGGGGCGTCGGAGTGGGGTGCGTGTGCCGGGCGTAGTCCTGCGGAGGTGGGGCTCGTCGCAGACGGTCGGCGGCCGCTGAGCGGCGTTGTTCGTCGTTGCTAGGCGCTGTCGTCGCACCGCGGTCGCAGACGGCGGGCGGAGGCTGCGTGTCACCACTCGGGGTCACCAGTGTAGTGATATAGGAAGTAACAGACGAGGCCGTGGTTAGCTTGAGTATGGTTATGTATTTGTTGGCCCCTCGGCTCTTTATAGGCCCCTGACATGATCAGAGGGGGGTCGGGGGGTCCCCACTCTGAGGTACAACATGTATGTACATTACATTGGTTGTGGAGGAGCAGCCGATCACAACATACATATTTATCTGCATAAAAAATAGCATGCGAGGTGCGAAGCCTGCTTTGGGAGCAAAAAGCTGCCCGCCATACAGCGTTTGAAAGAAATTTCAAGGTTTGGGGGGAAGGAACATGTTTCCATAACACACCAACAGAGGAGGAAGGAACAGGTTTCTGTATGCACATCCGCGAGCGAGGTGGGAAGCACCGAGCATACTATTTTGGCGGGCAAAATGGATAGCAATCCTTTTTGTGGCTGATGAGTTTGTTTTTTGGTGATTACATTTTTACAACAGGCTTTTTTTGGAGGATATCTCATCTTTTTTTCATTAGTGAAGTAAACATTACTTCACAGACCTATTTACTCATAGTACCTACCTACTTAGTACCTATTCAGTGCTACTTATCTAGACCCTACTCAGTACTACCTACTGAGTACCTACTCAGTAGTCATACTCTGTATTTCTACTCACTCAGTACCAACTTAATTTTTTTGGCGGGTAAATTTTTACAGCAAGGTTTTTTGGGAGGGAGGCGGGGGACATCACATATTTTTGCATTGATGAAGTTAACATTTTTTCCCATTTAAAAATTTGTCAATACCTGCTTACCGAAAATTTTCAAAATGGTGTGGTGGAGGGGAGGGGGAGGCCTTTGAGCATAACTATGTGCGTGCAAAATTTCAGCTCGATCCGTGATGTCTGTGAGGCTGTAGCCCTGTCAAAGAGGAAGAACAACAGGAAGAAAACGTTGCAAATTGTTACGCAACGGTTTATCATTTGCCTGTATTATAGATGCCTCTTCTGTGTAGATCACCGTTTTCTGTGGTCAATACCTACCCTCGTGCTCCCCCCAGGAAAGCCATAAGTTGAGTACTGGGGCCTACCCGGGAATTCCAGTTTCATAATAACAGAGAAGTTTAAGAGTTTGTGTTGCATATTCGATTAAAATCATTGAGAGTCGTTGAATTGTCTTGAGTCTCTTGTTAAGCTATACCTCCAGTTTTGTTGTACAAAGTTATGGTGATTTCAGCCATTTTCCAGGTTTTTGACTCACTATAATTTGATATTGGGAGCTGAACCTTCGTTACAACCCAATTCTTCACTCTTTGGTCAAAATCAGCTTCATATTCGGTCTCCTCACCCTAAAAAAACTTGGAAAACTATACTTCACATGCTATTGTTACTAAAACACTCAAAACCCCTATTTTTACACCAATTTTACAACAATTTTTCACCCATAGCACCCTTGGGTTCCGATCTGGCTGCAAACTTTCGGGGCACAACTAGGGCCCAAATAGCGGCCGTGCGCGAAAGAACGAATTTTCTAGACCGAAAATAAAGTAGATATATGGATGATACGGCGGACGGTGGACTCGGACGGACATTGCAGTTTGGTTTATTATTCTGTGAATGATAAACCTTTGCATTCGCGCAGCAAAAAATGTTTATAACACCCCCTCAAATGTTTTTTCTTTCACGTTTCAAGGTGTGTAGATTCCAAAAATGCAATATCCGTCCGCCGTCCACCGTACGCCGTCCGCTGTATCATCCATATCTGCTTTAATTTCCCTCTAAAAAATTCGTTCATTCGCACACAGGCTCCACTCGGGCCCTCGTTGTGTCCCGAAACTTTTCAGCTCGATCGGAATATACCGAAGGGTGTTATGGGTGAAAAATTGGGTTTTTTGTTTTTTGTAACATGAGCTTGTGAGTTGTCGTTTTCCATGTTTTTTAGGACGAGGAGACCGAATATGATGTCGACTTTTACGAAAGAATGGAAAGTTGAGGTTCTAACGAAGTTTCAGCCTTAAATTTAGGTTAAAAGTTGGTCTAAAATCGTCGTTTTCCGCAAACAGTTTGGGTCTCCATTTGGGATCACACTTGGATCCTAGTTGTACTCCGAAGCTCGGCAGCCCGATCAGAATACGCCCAGGGGTGTTACGGATGAAAAACGCTGCAGTCCTTGTCACATGGGTTTATTATTCTGCAGAAATGTTGGCTGTTCATTTATTGTTTCTTTCATGAGAAATAATTAAAATAGGCATTTCTGATAGTTCCCACCAATTTTGGCCCACAAAAACACGAATTACGCTCCTTTTGGGTTATTATTCTGTGAATAATACACCTACGTAGTTGCTACGTAGCAAAAAATGTGTATAACACCCCCTCAAAAATGTTCAAAAATTCAATGTCCTTCCGCCGTATCATGCATAACTACTTCATCTTCGGTCTAAAAAATTCTTTCTTTCGCACACATGCTCCATTTGGGTCCTAGTTGTGTCCCGAAACTTTGAAGCCCGATCGGAATATACCCAGGAGTGTTGTGGGCGAAAAATGGGTGTAAAATTAGTGTTTTTCGTTGTTCTAGTAAAAATGTGCTGTTGAGGTATCTTTTTCCATGTTTTTTAGGGAGAAAATACCGAATAAGAAGTCGATTTTGACCAAAGATTGAAGAGGTTTTTGAGTTTGTAACGCAGATTCAGCTCCCAGAATTCATTTTTTATTAGTCAGAAACCTGGGAAATTGTCTGAAATCACCCTCCATTTGTATAATAACACTAGAAGTAGTATCAGCAGGTGAATCAAGACAACTATCGATAATTTGAAAAAAATAAAAAAATAGGAGCGTAATTTGTGTTTTGGGGGGCCAAAATTTGTGGAAACCATCAGAAATAGCTATTTCAATTATTGCGCATGAAAGAAACAATAAATGAACAGTCATGGTATGTCCAATGGAATGATAAACCCATGTGACAAGGGCTATGCAGCGTTTTTGAGATCTGCGCACCTTGAAACGTAAGAGAAAAATTTTTGAGGGGTGTGTTCAAGAAATTTCTTGCTGAGCTAATACATAGTTGTATTATTCGCAGAATATTAAACCAAAAGTCGTAGAAAAACTTGAAAAATTCTTAAACTTTCATAACTCCGGCACTTGATGTTCCCGAGGTTGATATTTGGTGCACTCCCGGCGTCCCTAGATAGAGACTAAAGGTTATTCATAAACCACACGTACGTACACCAATTAATAATTGGAGGTGTACGAGTAGGTACACATACAGCCTTGTGTCAGAAATGTCGGTACCTTTATTATATTAAGTTATGAATACGGAGTACTGCATGCCAGAGCTGTGCGGGTTGGTTTGAAGGCGGTTGTTTAAAGGGCTAATGATGGATGATGTCGGACCCCGCATCTCCTTTGCTTCTGACCTCCTCCTCTCTTACACTGAGCCACTTCTCGTTGAACATTCCTCTTTAGCACTGTCTCCTACTTTGCACGTGCTCTTTCTGTAATGCTATGTCGAGTAATATTGTCCCAAGTGCCACTCATGGATGGTAAACAAGGCTTCAGGTCTGGTAAGGCTCTTGGACGGTAACACGTTGTATTGCCTAGTCCCAAATACTGATAATTTTATTATCAAGTCATCAGATTAACCTGGTGTTTACTCTGACTATACACAATAGGGTACGCCTTTTCTTATTTTCGAATTATGGTAGCTCATACACGTACATTGGTTCGGTTTGGCTTGGAGCAGATTTTATCCACCTAAGGTTCAAATAGTTATCAGAGAGATATATCACGCACCCACACCTCTTCTGTAGAGCTCACCACTAGACATTTCCCTCAATGGAGTTCTAGGTATTTTATTTTTAGTTTTTTAGTTTCAGTCGACGTCCAACGTTCAGCCACACCGTTGGACTTATCAAAACTATAGTTAAATGCGGACGATACTAACCTTACGTAGCCGGCCGTTCTACCAATACAAAATACAATGACTGCAGCTAAACTGCTATGAGTAGCTGATTTCTGTTTTCAATCTTTATTAATTATTATTTTATTTATTCACACAAAAAATACAGTTTTGTACATACATTTCTCAGCAGTTTCAAAATTGTCCTGACTTATAGATTTCCATTTTTTTACGATTTGGCCAATTGGTCACAATGTCCAGGCCTTTCTCCCTCATTTTTTGATCAAGCGCAAGATAGCCAAAAACATGCATTGTGTAATCATTTCTAAAATTTTTCTTCAGGTAGCTATTTCATTGTTATTTTTGATTTTGATTTGATTTCATTTTAGCGAATTTTCGAAGAAAAGGAAGATCCAAAATTTTTAAAACTCGAATTTCCGAAAGATTTTTATACCAAAATCCGTTTCAGACCATCCTGAATTCACTACCGAAAGACACCAAAAATTATATGTATATGTATGTGTCATTCCAGATGATAACTCTCGAAAGAATTGAGATAAAAAGTTCAAATTTGCACGAAAAATCTGTCTTGGCAATCGACAGGCTAAGTTCGTAGATGGGCAGAATCGGGTCACTCTAAGGGGGAGTTTTGGGGAGTTTTAGGGGGGGGGGGAACTATCCATAAATTCCCAAAATGAAACAGTCTGACAAGTGACACCTCATTTTAAAGGTTTTTGTACGCTGAACACGATGGTGAAATCAGAATTGCGATATCTCATTCCGTTCTCAAACTGGAGCACTTTGAAGATGAAGGAACGTGGTTATTTCTTGAGATGTTCTTCCTGGTTCGTCTGCTCTAATCTGATAACGGAATGGGATATCGCAATTCTGACTTCACCATCGTGTTCAGCGTTGGAAAATCTACAAACCGAGTTGTTACTCGGAAAAAAATGGAACAAAAAATTTGTTACGTAGGTACCTATCCAATACCTACTCTTCTGGTATTCAAAACATTTTTGATTTCCTCCTCCTCCCCCTTCCACCCCAAATTTTACTTTGCGTAAAACTACTCCTGTTTTAATTTTGTATGGTTTCAAGTTGGGAAAACATTGGCCGAAAATTAATTTTCAGAAAGTTTTAAGCGGAGGAGGAAGATGCCGAAAACTTCGAAAATTCGCTCTTATAGCCATGCACGACTGTGGTTTTTTTTATATTACAATAATTTCAGTAATATTGCGCTGATAATTCGATTGTTTTCCAAAAACTTTTCTTTTTTTTAAATATTGCAAGTGTTTTAGCAGTTTTAACTAGTTCCTCAAATAGTGATCTCACCAGCCAGGGCAATTGCCTCGCAAAGAAATCACTGGACGGACGTAGTTTTGCCAATATACCTGATTGATTAAACCTCGCATTCCTGGTATTTACATGTTTTTGAAACATAGCTATCGTTTCATAGGCAAAGATGGTCAGACGATATACATATATACTTTTCTTGGGGTCATTACATCAAAATTAGTGTATAGGTTGCTCATAGGCGTACGTCTACGAGATTTAGTTGCTTTTCGCAAAACCGGATTGATAGCTACATCAAGACAATAGAAATTGCGGGAATAGGCCCTTCATCATACTACGATACCATAGATGAGGATACTGCTGTACACATACGCGTAGTAAATCACTCTAAGATTTCCCCGGGACATCTATCTTAGTACATTATAAAACGAAAAGATTTTCTTATCCTCAAAAAATATCAAGAACTAAGTAGTATTCGATGAAACGTGAATGAATTCTTTGCCCGTTAAATTGTATCTTTTATTTTATATGTACGAGCATATATTACTGATATTGTAAGTACCGACGTACCTTTGACATTTACTAAACTTTTTTTCTTTTCAAACAAAAGTATTGATGTTTATTTCTGTTTTGATTTCAGTTTGCAGTTTCGTAGTCCACAAGCGGTGTCATGAGTACGTCTCCTTCACGTGTCCCGGCGCTGATAAAGGGCCAGACTCCGATGTGAGTATACCATCGATGTCGCTATTGCTGAAGTTGCTACGGTTGATATTATTGGATGGCCAGTTTCCCATACTCGCTGTGCGTTTGTCTCTGTCCGACTCATTAAAAGGGCAACTCCGTTGCAAGGCCTTTGAAATTCTTAATTTCTGAGGATTCTGATTGCCGAACACTTGCATAGCACATTTTCCCTATTCCGTGACCTGTGAAAATAAGCCAACTGAGTAAGTTGGCGTGATGTGAAATACTTGAGACCCGACGAGCTTGGGAGGTATTTGACGGGCTGCAAGCAGTGAGTGTACCTACCTATCGATCAATTTCTTCACCAACAGCTGTAAAGCCTTACGAGATAGGGTGCAAACTGAAAAATTGCAACACCTATCTACTTTCATTCATTCCGTTCATTCCCGCATACCTCAAATAACTCCCTATCCGTCATTCGAAAGTTTAACTTGAAATACATGTTCATGGAGATAAAACTGAACAGAACAATTGTTATGAAAATGATTATTAATTGAAACACCTTGTCTTGCCTTGTTTAGTAGCTACATCTATCATAGCACACAGGTACTTTAACAAAGCAAATGCACGGTGAGTATGGAATATTTCGTTCAAATGAACGAGTCATTTACATTGCTTTCCGCAATTAATGTATTTATGGAACGTAATTTGAACGTCAACATTTTTTTCTAGCCTTTCTAACTGGTTCGTTTTATTTCATGTTTTTATGTGCTAAACGCAACAGGTTAACTGGGTATCGTAAGGACTAACAAGATCTCCATGTTTTGTGGTATCGTCATTTTTTTCAGCACAAGGTTGGCCCCGTTTTTCTAGAAAATTCCAACTTTCTGAGTGGTCTCATTATTACGTTTTCTTATTAGTGCGGTACTAAAATACTGTTTCATTTTGAGAGTTATATCATGTAATTTCAAGCTCATACAATTATTCAGTTTTGTAGAATTATTATCCCGGATACAATTTCCACGTAATTTTCACATTGTAGTATCTCTAATCACTGCGTTTTATATGATCAAATCAATGGATCAGTCTATTATCAAGTTGATGGAAATCAAATCGTGAAAAGAAACAACGGTCGGAGGGTCGGTAAATAGTCAAAATTTACTTACTGGGGTCCAATTTTGTGGATCTTGGAAAATTATCCAATTCATCATCTAGTTTCTAAGGACGATGGACAGTTAGGAAAGGTTAAGGATTGTTAAATGAAAACAGAGCCAACCTTGTTCTTCACTTTCTAGGACGTTGCACAGGACTGTTCATTATTTCGTCCAGCAAGAAATGTGGCGTCTGTTACTCACACGTTTCGTCTTATAGAGTGGAAAATAGTTAGGTTATTTTGGAGGATGGAAGGAACCAGGCAGATGAATACTCCTTTTCCTCTTATTTAATTCCTTCAGTCCCACATCTCATCTATAAGCACCCACTATTCACTGCATTTACATATGATTTTGAAGTTGGATGATCTATATCATTTGCTACAGTTCCCAAAATTGGTACGTTGGAAATCGCTAGTCAATATTTATTTCTGTGTAGTGGATCTCTGCCCTCTTTTAAACTCAGGAATTAGTTTCTTCGCCCTATCCAGTTTCAAATTGTATGCTCGGGACATTGTATGCACCTAATGGTACGAAAGAAGATGGCTGACGGCCATTGACAAGACCTCTGAATAAATTATGTACCGGTATCTACGGCGTCTCTTAAAAGTGTTCGTCCTCTCTGAATTTATTGTCGAGATGAATAGGAACAGGCACATTCTTTGAATGAGAAATCAATTGATATTCTAGTATATATATATATAGAAGATAATGTTCTTGAATTAATGTATAGAATCTCTACTGTAACGAGTAAACTTCGACTAAAACAATTTGTTTTGAAACGATTGGAAATGTTTGGAATTCCAGGTTCCTTTTGTTGTCGTTTCATTTCCCTCCTTCCTTTTATCGTTCCGAATTCCTATTTGAACAGAAGGAAATAAACGCAAATCAGAATTGTCTCAGCTTGACACATTAGAAAAATGGATTATAGAGTTGTTGTTTGTTACTAAGTCTGATCTTCGAAACCGATATAACACTGTACTTATCTTGTTTTTGGTGAAAATATGTGTTTTTTTTTGGTTATTATTCAAAAATTCGTCTGGAATTGTCGAAATGTGTCCACCTTCCATGAACGAATATTGGATGACGTCATTATTGTTATTTTTGGTAGTAACGAAACACCTGATGAATTGTCAGTACACTTGGTACAAGCATCACTACCTAGGTTTTGGAAAGTACGACCTGAGAGTCGTTTAATAAAGATAACCAAGTCAACGTCAGAATTTTCCAACTGAATTCAATTTATATTTCATGCCAAACGAAGCGATTGCTTTATTTGAACTTCTGAGGATAGTTACCTTGGATGGTTCTACAATAATAAATTACGAAATTGATTTAGAAAATGCAGTACGTGGCTTGTCAATTTTAGATTGAATTGAACGGCCAATTCATCCATCTTCTTTTTCCGTTTTGTCTTTCCTCTCTTTATTTGTCTCTCTGCTCCTTATTTCTTCTATCTGGAAAGCAGAGGGTTCTTGGCAAGACCCACACATAATCGGAAATTTTTTGTAAGATCCCCAGTAAGTACCTTAAATACTGCTGACCGTACGTGATTGAGAAGTTAATATAGAATGGGATCAACCTTTAATTTTTTGTAAGATCCCCAGTAAGTACCTTAAATACTGCTGTCCGTACGTGATTGAGAAGTTAAATAATTATATGGTTGATCTTCTGGTTGGTAATTTATTTACCACGTAGTCGTAACCAGGCGTTCTTACAGATGTCGACCGTCGTTTCATTTACCCTTGAAACTATCAGAATGTGTGCTATCGCATGGGAGACCAGAAACCTTTATTTTTCGAACCGTGGCCAGTTCTAGTGAAAATGAATTGGTTTGAATATATTACGTATCAGAAGAGCGACAGATAAGTAGTTAACGTCTGAAGGGATAAGAGGTATAATGGCCTTGAGTGAGAACTACTGCAGAGTTCGTGGTTCTTGAATCCATATTTGGACGCCACCAAAAATACATCTGACTGGTATATGGGATTTCCTGTAGGAAAATGGGCGTGAATCACTGAATCAAACATAACAACATCGGATCCTATTGATCCGCAGATTCGTGCAAGTCGAATCGTACACCTCCGATGCACGGGCACAAATCAAGTTTCATCTCTTGGAACGTGGGAAGGAAACTTTTCAAATCAGGTCGATTCCGCGCCTCGTATTTTCCAACACTCAGTTGGCTTGTGCTCGAACTGTATCCCTCTCAGGTATCTCAAACAGGAAATGAGCTTTCCGCAACCACAAACATAGATAGAAACGCTCTATTTGATAAGTTTGATGCCTCCGCTATGAATAAGAAATCAAGGTTCGATCGGTGAATTTATGTATGCAGTTCCCAGTAGGTATATTCATTCGTACTATTTTTCATTCTCATTTGTTGTAGCCAGATTAAAGATTTCCACATTTTGAAGCTGCGCAAAAAAAATTTCTCACAAAATATCTACAAAAAGCTCAGGTATATCGAGCTCCCATAAGTACTTTCATCAATCACAGTATCTAATGACAATTCCCAGCTCCCAGAATTGTCCAATTCTCAGCTCAGGACAATTTCAACGGGTGACTAGTTATGAGAGAACCGCAGGAAAGATATTCGTGCAAAAAAAAAAAATGTCTTGTTCAGATGGATCTTTTGCAGGAGTTCTTAACAAAATGAAAGAGAATTTAGAGTCGTTTTCGTTACCTTGGTACTCAATAATTCAGATCAGTCTATAGCTAACCTACCGGCGCTTATATTTTGTGGCCTAAATCAGAATCCATATGGGAGGGAATCTGGGAGTATGGTACCGGATTAACTGATTCACAACTGGTGGTAGTGAAAATCCTAATTCATGAATCAGATGAATAAGAAAAATGTAGTGGACTACTCGTGAGATAATGCGAACCTTCCATATTTAACTTGGGCCAAAAAAATAAATATATATACCTGTATAATATTCTTTTGTAATTGAAACAACGATTTAAAAACCCGAGTAAATCTTAAAGCCATAATTTTCCGTGTGATGTTTATTTATCCTGAAGAACACTTCCGGCTAGAGGAGCAGGTAATAATATTGACATTTGTATACCTACCATTGCATTCTACTAGCTTGCTGAGCTAGATCTGCAGTCACTTCGCATATATTCCGCTGTTTTGCCAAATAGGAATTAGAGTTAGTAACTGCTGCCATCTACCGAGAAAAAATCCCACTAAAATCGGGGACACAGCATGACCCACGACGGCTGCTCCAAAAACAAACCACACCCAAACCGACCGATCCAACCTCGCTGGAATTTCCATCGCATCTCTTCACCGTGAATTTTCTCGAGCCCCAACGGACACGGGCGAGCTCCAGATAAGCAATACATTTGCACTGTCTTTCCACTGGAGTAAAACTCCAGCGTAAAACTGGCTAACGAGAGGTTGAAATTTTCCGTGACCCTCTTTCAATGCTTTCCATTGCCCTAACGAAACAGTCTCCAATTGGGGAGACGAGAATCTCTGTTCCGGCAAAAAATGTATTTTATGTTGTAGGGGTTGAGCCTGAATCTCCTTATGATTGCTATAATGGGATTATCAGGATTGTTCCATTACGCCAAGGTTTAATTATTGGTTCTTGAAATGTTTCGTCCCTTTTCCCATCTGTTATCTTAAAATAAATCCTTCATTATATTTGTTGAAGTTTCAAGACTGAAGTCTCTGAACGAAAGTTTTCCAAACTGGAATAGGAAACACTCATACCTTTTCTTTTATAACGACCTACATGTAAAAGTACTGGTGAGGCATGTCAAATATATATATAAGCAACTCCGGTTAAAAAACAAAACAAAAATTTATGTAAGAAAATTTGATGTTTAAACGCATCCGCTTGTTCCTTCTAGGAAAATGTATACTATCATAACGTGGTTATGGTAGGTATACTATCACAATTATTATCAGATTTGTGCCTAACATTTTTTGCATAAATGAGGAACAACTGTGAAATCGCTGTATTGATAACATTCATCCGAGATCTTATTTTGATCCTACCCCCACAACTGCCTGGTTTCTTCCAGAATAAAACATATTCTGGTATTCGATGTGAGTGAATGCGCGATTCAAATAAAAAAGATTTTCATCCCTTTTTTTTTTAGTGTGTGTTGAATAGCTGTTTTTGGGTTTCTGTGAGAAGGTTCAACTTGCGTTTTTAGTTCTACATACACCAAGTAAGCCAACCAAGCAGGTTGGTCTAGCCTGCACAACGATTTTTAATACTTTTTTTCGGCTTCAGTTGGAAATTGGTTCCCTTGTTCATTTAAAAGTTATACGATAGGTACAGCTGTAATTATACCCTACCGAACGTTATACTTTTCGTTGTAACCGCAGAAAACGGCGTGTTGCCTCTTATCAATACGCATTTGCTATGTAGCCCTCTTTGCCTGATATCAATCCATTTAATATCCAATTCACGTCCTTTCAATTTCTTTCACTTTGACTCCCTCTTTGCTCCTTTTCACTCCGAAAGCCGATCACCATGATCCTCCGTTCAGCAATATATACGAATGCTCACCTCTCTCTTAACTACATTAGTTTATTGTCTTTATCACTGAAACTTGTACCTAATTATTTTTGGGAGGATTTTAGCTGTTACTATACATTAATTCCGTTTTCTATTTCCTCCATCACTTTCTAACAAACTACACTTAGACAAACTAAACTTTCTAACAAACTGCAATAAGAAGTGTCGTGATATCCTCCCGGAATACCACTCCATGTACCTATTAAGATTTTCCAAATAAAGGAACCGAACAAATAGAGGGTCTACGTGACGAAAGTAGGGTACGCCTCTCTTCCATCCGTCAGTCCCTCAACGGTTCCTAACGACCATCGGAGGACTGGAGGAGGGTGGAAGAGCTTCTATAAAACCGCTCTTCTCACCCGGCTCACCATTCTACGCTCAAACCTCAAGTCGATGACTTCTCTCTCTCTCCTCATACCTCCTTACCTTTCTCGTCTAAAAGAACTCGGAGTGGTGGAACCGTTCCGGTGATAACCGACCATGTGGAACCGTCTGGGCATATCCTCTAGCGTTTTCAGTGGTGGTAACCTTCCTGGCTTCGCCATAGGTGGTAACCTTTTAAACGCTAGCTACCAAAACCTCATCTCTCCATCTAAAAACCTCACCTATCCAAGCCTCACCTCTACCTTCTAACCACCACAAGAATTGTAACAAACTAAACGTCTTATTCCGAAGAAAAATGTCCACTCCTGTCCCTGTTCACTCAAATTTGCCATTTTATCTTGTGATGCAACACTTCTATATTCTGCAGTTGCGACGAAAATGTTGACATAATTTAGCAAAAATCCTATATATTTTCACAACTTACCATTGAAATGAATCCATCACTGTAAACTCTTAATTTCACAGTAAAATTCGAAACTCTTCGAATCATGGTGTCACTGAAGGTCTTAGGTAACAGACAAAGCAAATTGTAATAAGATTTCATCACACATAATGGAAAAATCCTTAACTACCGGGGGAAAAAGGCATTAACTACCTGGGTTAATTCGTCGATTTAATGAGGAGTACCCAATTTTTTTTACCCCAATCGCAGCATTCGTAGTTGTGTTATTAAAAATTCGTGAATATTTGATGACGTCACCGAAAGCCACTGGTCGATTCTCGGTCATTATAATCCATGACTCTGTTGAGGAATTTTCCATATTCATATACCTATTTATGATTTGGTTTCAAGTTTATCATCAAAGGTAATCACGTCGCGCAGCAAGGAGGTTAAAATAGTTTTAAAGTAATTGAAAGAAAAGGCCAGCCTAAAGTCATGTTTTGGAATTTATAAAATAAAATAAAACTAGAAAAAACTTTACAGTGTGACGACACTGGCTGCACGAGGTACCTCATTTTGAAAACGGAAAAAATAAACATTCGTTATTCCTCCTGACTAATTGGCATTTTCTCGTCATTTACTGGCGTAATAAACGATTCGAAGGCAAAATTAGCCTATTTCAGATTCATGGGTATTCCTCATTGTTAGGGCTGGCATGAACTGTGGAGTTTAAGGAAGCGTTGCTGCTAGCTGGACCTGTTCTGCTAAATGCCCGCGCCAAAGTAGCGCTTACAACTAAGGAGCATTTTTTGTTTTCGCCTTTCATTTATTTATTTTCTCCTTTTCGATTGTTTTGTTTCTCGTCAAAAGATTGAAAAGTGGGATTGGTGAGATGCCCGATGTAGGTTCAAAGCCCAGCTGTGTTTGTTGGTTATTATTGTCGTAGGCCTCTCGTACCAAGCACAAGTTCAAGGTACACACCTACGCGAGCCCAACATTTTGCGATCACTGCGGGTCACTTCTGTACGGTGTCATCCACCAGGGCATGAAATGCGAAGGTACTTCCCGCCCCTCCCCCTTCAGAAAAGCAAACAAATGCCTTGATTTGAACAATTTACTCTGAACTTGTGTTTCATCTGGGAAAAAAGTTACATTGGCTCGTATGAACAGGAAGAAACCCTAGGGACCTGTCACGGGCTCTGAAATTGTTGTTGAGAACTTAAAGCGCGAAAATAAAATTGAAATATACGTATGCATCTACAGACTATAATACTGAACCCATTATGCACAATATGGATTAAATTGTAGAGATGTCCAGATTCGATGCTTCATGGTTGATCGACTGAAAAACTGGACAAGTGCTAACGTCTCTCCCAAATAATTTATTTAGTATCGCAAGATATGTACCACACCAAACTGATGAACTTTGAGTATGTAACTATATGAGAATTGGTATTCACATGGTACCAAATTGAAGATAGCTCTTCCAGTCTCTGACCCAAGTCCCACCGCAGAAATCATATGAGATCCATTCAATAAAAACCTTAAGAGTTCATTCGTCACAAACCTTATGGGCGTACGAGTCATTTGTAGGTTATTTTTCGATGAAACTCGTTTGGAAGAGGCGGACATTTAACCTTTATTGCCGCTCTCTAGACTGTCTGTTTACTGCTTGCACACCCCTCTTCACCCCTCCTCATTCTGAGCACAATCTATTCGCATCAAATATACATACAATAGTTATTACTTGTATACAAAGAGATTCGATGCACTTAAAAAACCTTTGACATCCTATTCATTATTTTTAACAATGTTTGCCTTACATTATAGAGCGAATTGTACAGAATTTTTCTCTACTTAGATTCGTTTTTGAGCACAAGGGTTTTGTTTTTGAATCTACCACACATTATATCATCACCCCTTGATTTTTTTCACGTTGCTGGCATCTGCACTTACCACCCATAAGAATGAGCATTGTGTTTTACCATCAGTTATATAAACAGAAACATTCCATTGCTCAAAGCGAATTTCTAATCGATTGAAAGCTCCTTGTTAAGCACTTAACGCAGTCTGCTTAGACTTGTTACTGCAGGTGGAATAGATTTGCTCATATGGTTTGGATAAAAAGCTGGTAATATATGATAAATATATTACAGATGTTCTTACTTCAAAAAAAAGCTGCGTACATTCCCGTTCATTATTCCCTGTATACATGACAGTTTTGTCTTGTTCTAATTTTTGTTGGAGAAAAAATTAATTTTAAATGGGGCGAAAAAGAGGGAAATTTGCTCGCTATTGCCCAATAGAAATCTTTCAGGATTTACTCATTGCTTTAAAAAAAATGTTCTGTTTCCATCTCGTTAATCTGACCTAATCAATCATTGTACTTCCACTACTGGTGGAACTAACCTTTTAGATTTCATACCTAATTAATCATTTTTTATCCAATACATTTATTTTCAAACCTACCAGAATATGTCAATACGTGATCGTGATATCGTGATTTTTGTTTAATTTACTCCAGTGAGATTAGTTATCTCACTTTCTACGTACCTATTAGTTTTTATCCCACACCAACCGTGGATCGAGAAGGGGGAGCCAAAATCTGAAGAGGGGTGTGCTACAAGCGCATCAAATTGCATGACTCACGTGGTCAGCTGCAAACACCCTACGTTGAAAGCTTGCATCAGTCTCGATATTAATTAGATATCTACCTATTTGATCATTTGGTGTGCGTGTGTATTTTATATTTGTATCTGGATATCTTTGTTTCGTTTATTAACCCTTTATTTTTCATTTTGATCGATGTGTGCTCTTTTGTCGGCCGGAAACCGTGGCATGCTGCCGACTTTTAACTAAACAGCGAAAAGAGTAAACAAAATGCCAAACACAATTTTATCTAACTGATTGCAGGCCCGCAAAATAAACAATGATTGCTATTTAACAAACGTGATTGACATTTCAATAGTTTGTTTGTGCTATGATGTTATTTGTCACAAGCGCCTTGATTATTCGTGGCGGCTCTGTTTTTCCTTAGTATTCGTCATAATCGTTATTATTTGTTTCATATTTTCATTTCTTTTTCTTATAGATATTCTTTTTTAACAGGTAGCTGATAGGGTAATTGATTGCTCCCCATTGATGTGTATCGTTGAGCTGAAGGGTCAAGGAAGACATTCGAACCGAAACTCATCCATTATTCAAAACTTGAACCGAGTTCCTTCGAAAAATGTTATTGTTGCATGAGTTTCGTAAATGTTCCGTTGTTATAGATTACCTATACATAAGGATGAGTTGGGTGCATTTCTACCATTTGCTGGAGGTGAAATGATGTTTTCAGTCATTTGCTTTTCGTTGTTTGTTCTGCATGTACCACAGATACTATTTTACAGTAACGTCTGTTGGTTGGATGCCATCTTGATGCAGTCTAATGGGTGCACACATTCATTTTTCACGGGTAAAATAAAGTACCTGACGTCTATTAAAGCTATTATTAAACACTGGATTTTTAGTTCTGTATGAGAAATCAACATCAATGAAAACTTCCAAGCAGTTGTCGTAAGATTCAAAATATCTCGGTAATCATGGACTACCTGACTCGGCCAGTTTTATAGTTTTAAACATAGACGAAATTAATAAAAATTAGTAGGAGCGTCGACAAGAACATGCGCATGTCTGTTGTGTTTTGAATGTCTCATGAGCCACCTGGCCGATTTCTCTTCGCATCATCACATTAATTTTCATCAAAAACACTTCCATGGTTTCTAAAATTCGCTCATTTTATGTTTTCTCCAATAATTGAGGCTCCATGTTCACGTTTTTTCGGGACCAACTTCACATTCCTGATTTTTCCATGAATATTCCCATATGTCTGAACACCGGAAAAACGACTCGATTATCAAGTTCACAGTTTCTAAAATCACAAGTTTGTCTCCGAACATATGAGGATCCATTTCCACGTTTTGAGATTGTTGGGATGAACCTGTGAAAAATTTTTTATTCCCCCATTTTCCACTACCGGTACATAGGAATCCACTTGAAAATCGCTCATACCTTGAGAATACCAGATTGGTGACGTTTTCATTAATATATTCTGTTTATCTCTTATAACATTCATCTAATTCCGCACTGTGTTTTTATCTGCGCATGCGTTAACTTGCTGATTGTGGAAGAAATTTGAAGTGTTGTTTTGCTTCACGTGGTCCCTAATCGGGGCCTCAGTAATCTTACACGAACCTCATTATGCAGTTATTGTTTGACTACTCAAATGTCGAAGATCGTTAGGGGCTACCCCATTAATTTTGAAGGAAGCACGAGAAATTTATGTAAGAAATCATCTATCCAACCGCGAATTATAGTCAGAATATTTTTGGTTTTGAGCTATGTGGGTTTTGAGCCATTCATTTTTCACCTAACGCTTCATTAGTTTTAAATTTGAAAAAATAAATAAATTACCTTGTATTTATAGATTTCCACAGTTACTTCTGTTTCGTAAAATTAAATGTAGGTAGTCTTCTCTTACAGCGTACCGAGCAACCTGTTTAACTTCTACCCTCGGTGCCGTCCCTACAAGTTCTGAGGAGTATTACAAGTTCTGGTAAACGAAACTCGAAGTCTCAAGAACGTTCCGGCGCTTCGCAAATTGCAACGCCCGTTTCCCGGGAGCGGGTCTCGAGTTTCAGATAAAATTCCTTTGTTCAAGTTGCTCAACCTCTCAAACAGAACTATAACGATGGGCTCAAACAGTTCTCGAATAACGGTTCCCGGGACACTTGTTCGTCATTTCCCGGGAAACTGTATTTTTACATCTGCTCTTTTTCGTCATTATCCTTTGTTAATGGGGACTTGTTAATAGGGACTAATTCGACCGAATAAAACCTTTTGAGCTTCACGATACAACGATGAAAGCATATTTTTAGCTTGTCTAATTTTCACTAGGCCAACACAATCTCACTATATTCCTGCAAAAAAGCATTCTTTACCCCAGTTCAGTATCTCAATACAATACAGCCGGGGTAATGTTTTTCATCCTAGTTACATTCTTTATTCAATCAAATTCTTCTTAATTGCAAGTACTATATGAAACTAGTAGTTTATTTATAATAGTACCTATGTGTTACCGTTCGTTATTTTGCTGTTCATTCAAACTCACTTTACTGTAGGTATCAGTGCGTTTGCTTAATTAGAAATATGCATCATTATTCAACTTACCTCTGCTGTTCAGAAAGAAACAAAACAGCTTCCTTGGCAATTCAGCTCATTATTGGTGTTCATTTCATTCAAATTCCTTAGTTCTGAAAACTTTGGTGTTCTTTCTTTCTTTCTTTGTGTTTCTTGTAGTTAGAATAAAACAATATTTAATTTTTTGTGTGGACACCTTTTTTCTTTAAGCGGATTTATCTACCACAGTTGATTTAATTATATGTTCATCCCTTTTTAAAAATATTTTGTTTTCTCACAGTCATTTTAATTTTTGTTGACATTTGTTTGAGATTTTGTTTTTGACATTAACCAAACAAAACAAACGCTACCCCCCTCTAAAGGGCTTGATCCGACTGAGTCCTAAATTGAGGAGGGACAGCCCTCATTTTGAACTCTCTCGATCAATCCTTTACGTATTGGCTCCCTACTAGGCGGAGTTCTCCAAACATAAGTTTGAAGTCTACACCTTCTTGGCGCCCACCTTCTGCGACCATTGCGGGTCCATGCTGCATGGCCTCACTCAACAAGGACTCAAATGTTCAGGTACAGTAAATCAGAAAAGAAACCATTGAACTTCCCAAAAAAAACACTAAATAATGATCGGATAACTAAAACTGGAGGGCCCAATGCCAGTTTTGGAACATTTCGAATATTCAAACAGTTTAGTTGAATAAGGATGAATTAAATTGACAGTAATAGGTAATTTTCTTCCCAAACTTTAATATTTCGCTGTAAACAAAACCTAAACCGTATCACTAGGCTTTCAATTAAATTCTCATCGGCTTTGTTTCTTAGTGTAGTTTTTTTTAAACTCATTTTCAGCATGTTTTAAGATTTCGAGGTTAACCAACTTTTCTACTTAAGCTGCATCAATGTTGGTTAAACACAGAACTTGTTATTAGGAGAGGGAATCGTTATTTTAAAAGCCTTTTCGAAGCCTTATAAACTGTTCTTCTGAATCCCCTCTCCTTCCAACCACTCCTCCACTAATTAGGATTGTTCAGTCACGACGGCTCCAGCGGCGATAGTCTTTTATCGTGCAGTTAGGGGAATTCCACCAACTTTCATTCTTTTCTTTTCTTCCCTTTTATTTTTTCTTGTCCAGGGTCTCAACACCAGTTTTGATGTTCTCATTTGTTTGAGAAGTTTCCTTTTCTTCCAACTCCATCAATAAAACTCCTTAGTGACCCAACTGAGAGAAAATGATTTTGTTTTGTTTTGTTTCTTATTTCTAGTTTTTTCCCCCTTTTTTTGCTGCGGAAATGCCGCATCCGTAGTGACTGGTAACCGGTGGGAGTTAAACCACTTTCGTGACGTTTTACTCATGTACATTCTCTAGCATAACCTTTAGAACTCATCATTCAGTTTAATAAACATACGTAGTGGTCATCAAATTTTCTCGATCACCCCCCATCCACGCCTCCCGTAACTAACAATAGTCATCATTCCTATGGTCCTACCCGTTGAGTACCTACAAATAACAGATGTCTAAAAATGCCATACTAATAATTGCCATATCAATAATACATCTAGCAATGCAATCCATGACTGTTGCCTCTTTGAGACGCAAATCCCTGATGAAAATGGCACGAACTTCAAAAATCGAAGACGGCATTGGAATAAATGTTTATATTAAAGAATGAAACTCGGGGAGATGCTTATTAATCAGAAACTTTCATATCTCCAGTTCTGTGAATTCGTTGACGTGAAAATATTTTTGATTATCTCAGAGCTTTTGCTCTCAACTCCCATCATATGAATTACAACTAGTGATCTGTGTTGCACTAAACACATTTTCTACGGTAATGTATAATTTAGTATTCAAAATCTCCGAAATCAACTATCTATTGAATTTTTAAAAATATAGTGACTAAAAAGCACATAGCCATAACAAATTGTCACCTAAGTAGTTTAGCAATATTGATGCAGTTCGTCTGATGGGAATTCTTGTGATAACACCTGATCCATCTTTAAAACTGACCTGAATGCTCACAGAGAATCACTTACTGAGGTCGATAGAACTTAATAATATATGTCCACGTTAGTATGAGAATCATATAACGGCCATCTAGTTCATTGCTGTCGACTAGCCTTCACGTCAATGCTAGCGAGAAAACAAGATATATATTATTTAAAATTATAATTGTTAATGGCTTATTTATTGATTCAACTTAAAGCCTGGCCCAAAACGTATATCATTGAACTGATTAACACTATGAAACCAAATCATTGTAATACACCACCATTTTTATTAAATGCAGACTTTCAGAACTAAGTCCACAGTGGATGCGAGCCATGGATTATACAGTAATTTTTTAGCATTCAGGTTAAGAGAAGGAGTCGATGTCAGTGTTATCTGTATTCCCATCTTTAGCATGATTTTTTCCTAGCTCTAAGCTGAAACTTCATTTTGTACATTTTCATTCACCCTCATACAACTTAGGATGAAATTAGTAGGTAGTTACTCTCAGCTTCAAATAATGATGGTGGATGCTGAGTCACTGCTTCCAACTTGATAGCATCATCATTCTTAAGTATACCTACTCAATTTACCTGATCCAGGTTACTCCGATTCGTTCAAAAAGCAATAAATCAAGAGTCGTGAGTTTGCAATTATCTATAGCCTTCGAACAGTTTATAAGTTCTTTGTTTGTACGTAATTTTCATTCATTATTTAGTTATGACTTGAAATGTTAGGTATTGAAACATTCATCCAACGACTAGATGCACTCGTTTAATAGAATTACTATTGAGGCTATCAGCTGGAAAATTTTAAGACATTCGATGACCAATCCACCTTATTTTTGATCAGGTAAGTTAAAATTCGAGCATGGTTCAAAATTCATGGACGTCCGACACGACTGGTTCTTAATGGTTATGGTTATCATTTTAGAATGCGTGCATTGGGCCCCTACTTGTTTTTTAAAATTTCTTTATACATAGACATCGCGGTGCTAGCATCACAAATTTATTTCAAAAATTACAGCTTGCTTTTATTTTTTTTTTTTTACCTTGTAGTTGGCCGTATAGATTATAGTAGCGGTACAGCACTTTTAATATTACTAACAGGCGATTTTAATTCTTGTTTTTATAATGGCGAACTCCATTCGAAAGATGATATTGGTCCCCATGATTACCACCCAAGTTTTAGGGGATGCTCAGTGAAAAGCAAACAGGAAATCATTTGCAACTGTCAAGTGGTCTCAGTGGAATATTGTCAATGCTCTTCGTCGTCTTTTTAACGTTCCCAGTTGGTAACTAGGTTAGTTTGCGAAATTAAACTACCTATGTACATAGGTAAGTAGAAATACGTCAAGGGGGGGACAACCCACAGCTCAGTGTGGCACGGCGCTCGTATATACAGTTACGCACGACTTAAAAGACGTGCGTATCGAGTATAACCTGACATGTCCGCTAGTAACAACAAGCTACATCAACTACAACTTGGCCACAGCTTATTCTCTCTTTAATTAAAAGTTGTTTGAATCTTTTTAAAATTACTAATATGCATATACATGTACTATCGACTTTATTGTCTTCTGCTAGTGTTGCTAATGACCTCCAAAGGTGATAGGACCCTTGTGGATCACCCCACCTTGCCACTGATATAGGATGCGTTTCGTTTGTTTTTATAATAGGATACGTTTCAACTCTGAGGGTGCGTAATGAGGAAATTCAGTAATATAATCTTTTAAATCATTTTAAACCGCCCCTTCAAAATAATGCCAAAGTGAGGAAAAGGCATGGTTTATGAACTCAATCAGTCAGTATCAGCAATTCAGTGTGTAGTTGCAACCCGTTCCTGATCACAAATAATGTTCTTTAAAAAATTTTTTAAATGAAAATGAATTTCGCTACTAACAGAGAAGTTTACTTTTGAGAGCTGTAAGTTTCAAATCAGAGTAAAAAAATATTCCACAAAAAAATCTTGAAAATTTAAATTCTATACCGTCCAAATTAGAATTTTTGAGCTGTCACAGATGTGCGCCAATGTATGTTCTGTCCACAATGAGCTGTCCACAAGGTTTTTATCAATGTATGTTGTACGGCGTTGTAAGTGGGCGTATTCCTGTGGATTTCCCACCTGGATTACGGCGTGCATTTCAGGTGGGTACTAAACTCCTTTCAATTAACAGTATTTGGTAGGTACCTATTTGAACAAAATTCCCAAATATAACGAACTTGGAGGATTTTGGCACTCTTTACTGTGCCTCATATTAAATGACCCACTTTTAATTGTCCGTCAGTATTAATCCACGGATGCATGTAGCTCCCCCACGGGCTGATACCCGGAATTTACAATCGCCCGATCTGGAAAGTGTAAACGGTGGTGAAACGAGTATTCAGTTCCAGATCCGATTGGTGATAACTGATACCTCGACACCCGCTCCTCTTGTGTGACGACTGTTATTAGCGAAACTCGGTATGCCCCATGCGCCTGCGATCGGTTTAATTATGTTGGGAAACCGAGGGTACATCGACTGGGCCATGTAATGCGATCCCAGTACCGTCTAATAGAACGGGAATCGCTTCCCCAATCATCGCGAGCTAATTGTGGTACTATCTGGATCCAGTCGCTCCGCAGCATTGACACAAATCGTAATGGTTACGATATTCCTGTGGATTATTGCTAATGTGAAGTAACTGCGGATCAGTTTTTTGGTCGTCAACTATTGAACCATTGGGTTCAGCGGTTCAGGTTTACAATTTTTTTTTTTTTTAAGTCACTTTGAACCGAAAAAACTAAGGATGGGGTTTTCTAGGGAAGAACTAGTTACTAACTTGTTTTAAGGGTTTAAAACTAGTTTTTGAATTCTTCTAATCAATTACCTTCCTTGAATTCTTCTAATCAGCTATTACCTTCTTCTCTGAAACACCCTTCTCGTCAAGTCTCGTCAATCTCTTAACATTAGTCCATTCGCTTTTCTTCCCACCTGTCACTTCATCGGTTTGAAGCGGATGTCGGAAGCGAATGGACGTTGAGTGAAGTGATTCATAATACAGAAAGTTCTATACTAGTAGAAAGTACTAGTAGAAGGCTGAGGGTAGTTCACTTGCTCCTGCAAGCGCTCGCGAAGTAGGTACATAGAAATTGCTGCGTCCTTTTCCTTAACATTTGACCAAAGAAAATAGGTACCAAACCAGTCTAACCTCCTAGGGAACCAGTGTTGAAGAATTTTCAGCTTTTTGTACTTTTTGTTATATAGGTATCAGTTTGAAATTCTGGAATTTATTACGAGTATGAAACCTACACCCCCCCCCCCCCACCAGGCTTTTTTAAACAATTTGAGGAGGTTACCTTCAAAAGGAACTTTTTTTGCGATTTATCATTATCTTTGAAGATCCACATCGAATGGTGCAGCCCGTTTATCACCTTGAAATTAGATGTTAAAAGTAAGTGTTCCCACCAAAGTGGAACATATCCATCCCCATATTATGGGTAGGTACCAAATAACGTTTCATTCAAAAAGGAACCTCCATCTCTTTTTGGACAAGGTGGATTTTTGTTCAAAAACAGCACATATCTAAAACACCATCTAGCGGTGTTTGAAAACTATCATTTTCTAGAGAACCTGTGCCAAGAGATCGCAAAGCTCTATGCCCAACCATGTGATGGCTCTCAGTGCCTCGTTGGGCTCTTCTTCTGCGAGCTGGCAACAGGTTCCCGACGATTCAAGTTGCCGCCCGAGTTTTGGTACTCGACTAGTTCCTCCTAGGGAATAGGAATAATTTTCATATTTTATCATGGAACATGTTTTTACGGGATTAAACCGGGCTGCAAAACGTCCGCGTCCAGTCCAGGGGAACTCGGCCCCTCTCCCCGTCGCCCGCACAGTTCTCCCTCTACCCCACCCCCTGCCACCCAACTCCGAGGAGAGCATGGCCAGACCTCACTCTGCCGAAAACTGTCGAGGGGGTTCTACCTACCCGAAAAACGCCAAAAGCATCTGAGGACGTGTATTACATGACATTGCGTTACGTCGCTGGTCCGAGGCTTGGAAATCCCACGAAGTTTTTTGCTTCCTCACTACGGAAGGCAGGGAAGCCTTGGATTCGTGATTGAGTAAAAAAAAGTTCATGTCCTCCAAAATGAAAATTTCCAATACCATTTTCCGTTTCACACATCGAGGAACATATATTTGGTTCCCTGTCTGTCTGTGGTAATTCCTTGCAACACCCATAACTACCCGAAATAATGGTCGAAGTGGGCTGAAATTGAGGTAGGTGCGGGTTGAGTCACAGATGGTCCCATACCAAAATCATTGAAGAAGTACCGTAACTTTCGTCTGCGCATGCGCAAACGTGAAATAATTGGAACACCTACAACTACCCTAAATATCTTTGAAATCAATTCAAACTTGGAGGGTCGGTCAGGAATAATACTTTGGTAGTTCCAAATCAATTTCATTGGAATTTCATTGGAACATGAAATGTTGACTTGACCATTTCCTTGTAACGTTTCTAACTACGCGACAACTAGTCGTAGAGAGCTGACATTTTGAGGGTATACGCGGGTTAGATCGCAGATGGTCCCGTTTCAAAATCATGAAAATAGTTTAGTCTGCGCATGCGCAAACGTGAAATGCTTGGAGTGCCCATAACTACCTCAATTATCGTTGAAATGAGTTCACATTTGGAGGGTCGATCAGTATAATACTTTGATGGTTCCGTGTGAACTTCATTTGAATCTTACTGTAATTTCCCTCTCCGCATGCGCTAACATGAAATGTTTACCGTTTCCTTATAACGCTTCTAACTACGCGAAAAATAGTCGTAGAGAGATGAAATTTTGAGGGTACACGCGGGTTGGATCGCAGGTCCCGTATCACAACGAACCTACCCAACTATTCTATACGTTCATGTGATTCAAGTGAGGAAGCTATAGTGCCTACTCGAATTGGCAGACGTTTTTCTACGTATCTCCATATCCTCTGTTATCATGTACCTATTCGAAAAACATGTTCCATGTTTCCTTGCTTTGATCCTTGATCTAAACTGGTATAATGCGGGGGTCTGGGGGGTGTCCCCCAAATTTCATTCGACAATAAACGTACCGTCATGAACTTTAAACCACTGGCGGATTTTTTTTAGTAGGCAATTACCTATAGTTCCTGCGAGAAAATAGGATTTTTTTAAACTTTTTTCCCCCTAGTATTTGGTTCTTTTTGAAGTAACTCCCAAGCTAACATGGTGGCTAAAGCTTCCTGGCCAAGAAGGGAGGAAACCCCTAACCGAACCGTATCCACTCCGTTGCCGTTGAAAATGGTTTCGGCGGTTACCCGTGGGTAACTTCATAAGAAATCCCCCCTCCGCCACGGTCCATCGAACTATATTGGGTTAGCGGTTACCGGTTCAGATATACAACTTCATTTATAATCAAGTGCGTTAGCGAACTTTGTGAACCTCCCTCTAATTGGCAGGGGCGTCTTTAGAAGTCAAACAAAAGTAGGATTTATTTCGTCTAGCGACGGAGACGTCAAAGGTAACTTTGGATCTGTCATTCTTGAAATTTAGTGTCAGATATAAATAAGCTTGTCCCTTTCTGTTCGTTCCCGTCATCTTATTTTCTACATCGAGTCAGTTAATTCGTACATTTGAAATGGGCGCTACCGAAACTCAAATATTCAGTTTCAAAGTCAAAATTTACGCCAAAAATCTGTATTTATAATAACACAGCATTGGTGATTGAGGAAGTCAACTAATGGCACTCCATAATGAACTGTACTGGTTACTGGGTTATTCCATACGTTTATATTCAATAATGATGTTAGTCTAATAACTTAGACTATGATAGGTAATACCATACAAATATTCTCAAGTTAAATAAATAAATACTAAACCATAGTGGTTATTAGAAATTTACCAAAACTATTAGTGGTAAAATATTAAGAAAGTTTTGGGTACTCAAAACATCTCGGCTGACATTTTGTAATGAGCTAAATATTTATGCTTTGAGCGAGGCGTAATTATTTTTGAATTCGGTAATTTAGCAAAAACCACAACCATAAATTGTTAGCTCTTGGCTGTAATGGTTTTGTAATAAACGTTATTAATAATTTGAAAATAAATACGAAATTTGCCACCACTCGTGTTTTGTAAAATCGAGTTCTTTAGACATAGAAAATGTACCTACTCGAGTCAAACAAATTTCCGGTGGGATAGAATTCCGAACTAGTTTTCTTGAATCACTAGTTTAGTGCACTTATTAAATCACTAGTTTAATGCAGCTATTGAATCAATGAATTAGAATTTTTTAGAATTTTTCAGAATTTTTTTTTTCTGAATTAGAAATTTTTTCTTATCCGTTTCAGGGTGCGTAGGTTCAAAAAATGCAATGTCCGCCGTACGCCGTATCACGTGTACCGGCTTCATTTTCGGTCTAAAAAATTCGTTGTTTCGCACACATTTGGGAACTAGTTCTGTCCCGAAACTTTGCAGCCCGATCGGAATATACCCAGGGGTGTTATGAGTGAAAACGTGTATAAAAATAGGTACTTTTTGTGTTTTAGTAACATGTTAGTAAGATGAGCTTTTGAGATATCTTTTTCCATATTTTTGGGGACGAGAAGACCGAATGTGAAGTCCATTTTGACCAAAGAGTGGAAAATTGAGTTCTACCGAATGTTCAGCTCCCAAAATTGATTTTTTATGAGTGGAAAACCTGGTAAATCGTCTGAAATCACCGTAAATTGGAAAAAGTGTCAACACGTGGATCGAGACGATTAAATGGCACTACCAGTGATCAAAGATAGTTTTTAAAAAAAGTACCTGATTTGTGTTTTAGGGGCCAAAATAGCTATTTCGATTATTACGTATGAAAGAAACAATAAATGAACAGCCAACATTTCTGTAGGTATGTACAGTAGAATAATAAATTGATGTGATAATAAGGACTTTGCAGCGTTTTTAACATGTTTAATGTTTTAGGGCTGGGGGTCATTCTGTGAATTCCGACACGCAAATATGCAACGTTTTTCATTGGTTACTACACAGTTACTACCTTCTGTTGTAGCAACCATAAAGAATATCGCACTCGAAAGAAACAAGAGTCAATAGCTACGTTTTTCATTGGTTACTACACAGTTACTACCTTCTGTTGTAGCAACCATATGTTGATGGCGAGTTCTATAATAAGTACAGTAAATGCAACATTATACTTGTAGAGTTCAGTGAAATTGTGGCTTTCATTTTTTCTTGACATTAAAAAATTTGTTTTTATTTTCCTCTTTATAGGTACTTTTATGAAGGTTGACCAATCATGGTCAACCTGCAAATGGTGTGCCAATCATGAGTTTGATGACCAATAATTTAAAATGATGTTGAGTTTTTCCTTCTAAGTCAGCTCTGGGGCCACTGTGAGGCGGATGGAAATGTTTTCGTTTTGGTATAATGGACTAATTTGAAATTATTGCATTGTATCTAAAGAATAGCAGAGTTGGAGAAATATTGAGAGCATTCGATCCAATTAAGGTCGAGGGTCTCTTTTCTTCGAACTCGTTGGGGCGCCGTCCGAAAAAATGATGTCGGTAGAAATCTACGGATTTACCGAGGAAATGTGGGGGTCAAACCATTGTGGCACCGGAAGAGGGAGAGCAGGGCGGGGAGGCGTTGTGCTCCAGTTCGGGAGGCAGGCAAGCTGTCCTGGGTGTATACAGGGCAGGAGCTAGCGTTGAAAAGACGGCAGTCTGCAGGGCCAGGGGTGGTGGGAGCTATAGATGCATGAATGGACGGAAAGTGCGGTAGGACGAGGGCGCTGGGCAGGAGGGTGCGGGGTAGGGCGCCCAGGATCAATACCTTACCTGTCGAGGGCCTGGGGCATCCCCCCCCCCCCTCCACACATTTCACCTCAACATCATCACTCACCCAACAGTCCAGCTCTACAGTCACTTTAACCCCCTTCGTTTTCAACTGCACTTTTTAAGTCCCACTCCACAGCTAACAGGTTGGAAGGATTCGTTTAGTTAAACTCGAATGAAGATGGAAAAAATAACAAACAAAAAAGTTCCAGTCGTGCAGCGAATAGATAGTTGACTTGCTTGAAGAACATTACTGAACATTTTCGACCATTAATTTAATTAAAAATACAAATTTGAACAACAAATTTTGTGCCCTTTGGCAAAATGCAGTTTGTTGTTGTTGTTTGATCTTTGAAATTACCACCTTCCTCCAGGTTATATCTAATTTATTCCGATTTTGATCAGTTTTAACGTACCTATAATAAACTAAAAAATTTCATATATTTTATGCTCAAAAATATGCATAACTGCCTATTGAAATAATCCTTTTATATTTGAATTCAAAAACTTTCAAAATTTTGTGTATATTTCAAGCTCGAGTTTATGATCTTCGAAATTTTTTGAAACTTGGGATTTCGGTTTATGCTCCACAGCTAACAGGTTGCTTTGATTCGTTTAGTTAAACTCGAATGAAAATGGAAAAAATAACAAACAAAAAAGTTCCAGTCGTGCAGCGAATAGATAGTTGACTTGCTTGAAGAACATTACTGAACATTTTCGACCATTAATTTAATTAAAAATCCAAATTTGAACAACAAATTTTGTGCCCTTTGGCCAAATGCAGTTTAAGTTGTTGTTGTTTGATCTTTGAAATTACCACCTTCCTCCAGGTTTTATCTAATTTATTCCGATTTTGATCAGTTTTAACGTATAATAAACTAAAAATTTTCATGTATTTTATGCTCAAAAATATGCAAAACTGCCTATTGAAATATAATCCTTTTATATTTGAATTCAAAAACTTTCAAAATTTTGTGTATATTTCAAGCTCGAGATCTTTGAAATTTTTTGAAACTTGGGATTTCGGTTTATGCTCCACAGCTAACAGGTTGGAAGGATTCGTTTAGTTAAACTCGAATGAAGATGGAAAAAATAACAAACGAAAAAGTTCCAATCGTGCAGCGAATAGATAGTTGACTTGCTTGAAGAACATTACTGAACATTTTCGACCATTAATTTAATTAAAAATACAAATTTGAACAACAAATTTTGTGCCCTTTGGCAAAATGCAGTTTGTTGTTGTTGTTTGATCTTTGAAATTACCACCTTCCTCCAGGTTTTATCTAATTTATTCCGATTTTGATCAGTTTTAACGTACCTATAATAAACTAAAAAATTTCATATATTTTATGCTCAAAAATATGCATAACTGCCTATTGAAATAATCCTTTTATATTTGAATTCAAAAACATTCAAAATTTTGTGTATATTTCAAGCTCGAGTTTATGATCTTCGAAATTTTTTGAAACTTGGGATTTCGGTTTATGCTCCACAGCTAACAGGTTGCTTTGATTCGTTTAGTTAAACTCGAATGAAGATGGAAAAAATAACAAACAAAAAAGTTCCAGTCGTGCAGCGAATAGATAGTTGACTTGCTTGAAGAACATTACTGAACATTTTCGACCATTAATTTAATTAAAAATCCAAATTTGAACAACAAATTTTGTGCCCTTTGGCAAAATGCAGTTTAAGTTGTTGTAGTTTGATCTTTGAAATTACCACCTTCCTCCAGGTTTTATCTAATTTATTCCAATTTTGATCAGTTTTAACGTATAATAAACTAAAAATTTTCATATATTTTATGCTCAAAAATATGCATAACTGCCTATTGAAATAATCCTTTTATATTTGAATTCAAAAACTTTCAAAATTTTGTGTATATTTCAAGCTCGAGATCTTTGAAATTTTTTGAAACTTGGGATTTCGGTTTATGCTCCACAGCTAACAGGTTGGAAGGATTCGTTTAGTTAAACTCGAATGACGATGGAAAAAAATAACAAACAAAAAACTTCCAGTCGTGCAGCGAATAGATAGTTGACTTGCTTGAAGAACATTACTGAACATTTTCGACCATTAATTTAATTAAAAATCCAAATTTGAACAACAAATTTTGTGCCCTTTGGCCAAATGCAGTTCAAGTTGTTGTTGTTTGATCTTTGAAATTACCACCTTCCTCCAGGTTTTATCTAATTTCTTCCGATTTTGATCAGTTTTAACGTATAATAAACTAAAAATTTTCATATATTTTATGCTCGAAAATATCCATGGCCTTTTATATTTGAATTCAAAAACTTTCAAAATTTTGTGTATATTTCAAGCTCGAGTATATGATCTTTGAAATTTTTTGAAACTTGGGATTTCGGTTTATGCTCCACAGCTAACAGGTTGGAAGGATTCTTTTAGTTAAACTCGAATGACGATGAAAAAAAATAACAAACAAAAAAGTTCCAGTCGTGCAGCGAATAGATAGTTGACTTGCTTGAAGAACATTACTGAACATTTTCGACCATTAATTTAATTAAAAATCCAAATTTGAACAACAAATTTTGTGCCCTTTGGTAAAATGCAGTTTAAGTTGTTGTAGTTTGATCTTTGAAATTACCACCTTCCTCCAGGTTTTATCTAATTTATTCCGATTTTGATAAGTTTTAACGTATAATAAACTAAAAAATTTCATATATTTTATGCTCAAAAATATGCATGGCTGCCTATTGAGATGATCCTTTTATATTTGAATTCAAAAACTTTCAAAATTTTGTGTATATTTCAAGCTCGAGTTTATGATCTTTGCAATTTTTTGAAACTTGGGATTTCGGTTTATGCTCCACAGCTAACAGGTTGGAAGGATTCGTTTAGTTAAACTCGAATGAAGATGGAAAAAATAACAAACAAAAAAGTTCCAGTCGTGCAGCGAATAGATAGTTGACTTGCTTGAAGAACATTACTGAACATTTTCGACCATTAATTTAATTAAAAATCCAAATTTTAACAACAAAGTTTGTGCCCTTTGGCAAAATGCAGTTTAAGTTGTTGTAGTTTGATCTTTGAAATTACCACCTTCCTCCAGGTTTTATCTAATTAATTCCGATTTTGATCAGTTTAATAAACTAAAAAATTTCATATATTTTATGCTCAAAAATATGCATAACTGCCTATTGAAATAATCCTTTTGTATTTGAATTCAAAAACTTTCAAAATGTATTTCAAATATATTTCAAGCTCGAGTATATGATCTTCGAAATTTTTTGGAACTTGGGATTAAGATTTATGCTCCACAGCTAACAGGTTGGAAGGATTCGTTTAGTTAAACTCGAATGACGATGGAAAAAAATAACAAACAAAAAACTTCCAGTCGTGCAGCGAATAGATAGTTGACTTGCTTGAAGAACATTACTGAACATTTTCGACCATTAATTTAATTAAAAATCCAAATTTCAACAACAAATTTTGTGCCCTTTGGCAAAATGCAGTTTGTTGTTGTTGTTTGATCTTTGAAATTACCACCTTCCTCCAGGTTTTATCTAATTTATTCCGATTTTGATCAGTTTTAACGTATAATAAACTAAAAAATTTCATATATTTTATGCTCAAAAATATGCCTGGCTGTCTATTGAAATAATCCTTTTATATTTGAATTCAAAAACTTTCAAAATTTTGTGTATATTTCAAGCTCGAGTTAGACCCTTTTTTTTCTATCAAAATGTACTCATGATCTTCGAAATTTTTTGAAACTTGGGATTTCGGTTTATGATTTTCAATAACGAACCTTTCAAATCGATTACAAATAATGTTCCCCCACAAAATTCTATGGTTTGCGTTTCAAGTTATGTAGAATCCGAAAATTCAATTTAAAAAAAAAACTTCGCAAATTATTACACAGCGGTTTATTACTTTACTTTATATTAGGCCATTGCATTCCTGTTACCGTAAGACCCTGAACTAATAGGGTTTTTTTTACACATAGACACGTCAAAAATGCCACCGGAGTCGAAGTAGGTGTAAGGGCTCTCTAACGTTCAGAAATTACAGTTACAGTTGGAACAGAGTTCTTTAATATAAAAATATCGACTCAACATCCATGAATTACCTTGAGTGTGGAGGACGAAAATTATTGACAATATTCCTTCTGAGTAATTTGTCAGCATTACCTGTGGCAAGTCCACTTATCGTAATTCCAATATCACGGATATAATTAATGCAGAGTCTGGAATTATTGAGTTCATTTCATAAATAGGCTGGACGACCCGTCACACGATAGTGGCCTTTACCGCTATTCCACAGGTTGATTGTCGTTATTGGATCAGGCTCCGCCCACTTAGTTTGACCTGCGGTCCCGGCTAACATTTGCATCATTGTGTGGAGCTGAAATACCGGCGTTAAAACCAAATCCTACAATCTTGACCTCATCCATACGATTTCATGTTTCACGCTATGTATTCAAATATATCGATTATAAATTATTCCTGTAGTCACATCTCTTTTTCGACGGTTAAAATGTCCTTTCATAAATATTATACATAGTTTTAAACTTTCCGAACGGTTGAATTAACAAAAAAAGTCTTCGTCAAATTACTTACCCAAACATAAATCAGCCAACTACACTACCACTCCACCTGCTATTTCTCAGTCACGAATAGGAACATTCCAGTTTCTCTAGAAGTGGCAGCTGAACCAAAAATGTAAGTCTCAGGAACCACTGCCTTTTTCCTTTGACACTCGAAATTTTCCCTCATATCGTTTTGCCTACCGACCACAACTTGTGCATGATTGTTATGAAAGAAGAAAATATGCTTATCCATGTTTGCGCGAACGTGGTTTGCCCAAATATTTGCTGAGTAGTTATTTACTCATATTAATCACCATGTTCTCTATAACAGAAATAATTTTTAACTCCCCAATTATTGCAAAATACCATTTGCGTAATACTGGTAATGTGTATTACTGTTTATGTAACTGTTAACGAAATACTTTCAATACTTTTTCCTGAAAGTATCAGTTGTCTTCTGAGTGTAGTGTAGTTGTCACGCTCAGGCTCATCAAAAGTTTCTTATTTCTAAATAATGACACTCATTGTAAATCCACTAGATTTTGGTCTAGTTAAATAGCTTTGGATAAATATTTCAAATTCCTGACAATCCGAAGGAAAATTCGGACCACTGCCAAATAATTTTCTGGAGAGACTCCAGTTTCAGTTCAAATTATTTGTCGACATTTTGACTTGCCATCATGAAGAGAGGCAGTTGAAAAGTATGTTGGGCCAACATCTCACGTTGATATTTCGTTGAACAAAAATAACTCATCATTAATAATGAACTACGCGAATAGAACTCGGTGTGATCAAATTCTGTCGCCCCATGGATAAGTATGTTTCACAGTTTTGGATTTTACGACATTCTAAATGTTTCAGTATGATTCATTCTTGCTATTAACGTGAGTAATCAAGCATTGCTTTGACTAATGTTACCATATTCTTTGTGGAATGTGCAAGTTTTATTTTCTTTCGTACAACTTTCTCTCTCTATCTCTCTTCCTCGAGTTTATTTCATAAAATACTCCTGTCACAATGCAATTCCTCTTAATTTTAGTATAATTTGAGCCATTTTCCACAATTCTGACCTTTCTGGTGGGTTCCAGCATGCGACATGAATGTGCACAAACGGTGCAAGGAGAGCGTTCCGAATCTTTGCGGCTGCGACCACACAGAAAGACGAGGAAGAATAGAGCTGAAGATAATCTGCGCCAACAACCAGCTAAGTGCAGAAAGTGAGTTCTGCTGGAATCCATTAAACAGTTGTTGCAAAAACTAGAGCTATAAAGATGAAGCCTGTGCTTACGTAGATAACATCTTCTTGTATCTATATTGATAAAACAGTAATACTGTCTGTACTTTGATTGTAATCACAAGTTTGACTTCTTCGTGGAACTAGGATATTAAGTATGTTGAGAGTTTTAGTAGACCTCTAAGGATTTCTTTCCAGTAAAATTTAGGTACATGTAGAGGATTATATTATTAAAATGAAACTCAGGAACGTCGCCTCGACTGTAAATAAATTGTCGGCTATTGAAATGTCGAGAGTTAGAATCAGCACGGAATATCGAACAGAAGATGGATAGCGAGGTTTCTAGATGGATACTAATGCCACGATAGCTAACCGTATCGCCCTTGAGTCATCATTACAGTATAAACACAAAAATAGCGTGCCGCAACCATCTAGTTTTACTTCAAAATTTTGACTGCTGTAAGCGTAACCCTTTTCGATTCCTTCACAACGGCTCGCTCCATCATCTTATGACTACGAAGCATACTTCACTGCCTGTTTAAAAATGGGGGGGGGGGGAGGGGGAATCTCCGTCTTTAATGGAAAACTTCAACCTGAGTGTTACGAACGTAAAGATAACGAGGTCTATCGTCGTTGCTCCAAACGATGTTCCATTTTTTATGTCCTTCGCTTCACCGTCTCGGACGGTAAATTTTCACCCGTACGGAAGAAAGTTTTATGGTCGCAGTGTTAGGGTAATCAAACTGATAAAATATGATGACTTATGGGTGATGATAAACCATAAGGTAGTCATATCAGTCGCGATTGTGTCACCAAGTCGTAACATAATGTTCGGTTTTCGTTTTCGTGGAGAGTTATCCTTTCAAATAATTCTTACCCTTACTACCCCCCTTACTAGATAATTTATATTATGCCTAGGATCAACTCTTAATGATTTTAAAATTGTCATAAACGATTACCAATGATTTTAAAATTGTATGAACGATTACCTTTTTTTGTGCCTTTTATCATGAAGTTGAATTTTTTTTCTCAGTTCGTCAAGGCAAGAACCTCATTCCGATGGATCCTAACGGTTTGTCTGATCCTTACGTGAAACTGAAGCTCATCCCAGACTCGGACAATGTCAAGAAAAAAACCAAAACCATCAAGGCCAACTTGAATCCAGTTTGGAATGAAACCCTCAATTTGTAAGTTCTGTTTCATTTCCCCACTAGTTTTACCAATTTTTTGCTACAAGTACCTCCTGCCTATTATTATGGCACTTTTCGTAATATATTCCCGCCATCTACTCTAACCCAGTGATTATGTTCAGGATTATGATTGGTACTTATTTGGTCTCCGAAGCACAACTAAATTAAATATTTTATAAGGGAGTCGATATTACCGCAAATTACTAATATTTCGTGGTACAAACTGTACTCGTAAATTAATACTATCTACATTATAAATATATTATGAAATAAGAGGGTAGGTGCCCAGAATTTTTTTCTAAATATAGTTGTTGGTACGTGCAGGTACTACCTACAGTTGATCACATGATCAATACTGTCAAAAAAATAATAATAGTAAAATTAAAATAAAAAATAAAAATTAACTGGGTCTGTTATGGATTGAAGGGGGCTTCCTGATAGCATTAATTTGGATTTCAATAGATTATGTTGGTCGAATGACTGGCTGTGGTGAAACCAAACCAATTGATGGCTTGATGGCTCCAACTAGGTATGTTTCCGAATGTCAGTTTGAACAATAATGTTCTGTTGTTAGCGGTAAAATACAAGTGAAACCTCCAACATAGAATTTCGACGAGGCAAGGACCGAAAGGCCGGAAGCTTTTTGGTTCAGATATATTTTATGTACATGAGCAGTTGTCACCCTCAGACCATAATACCAAACTGGATAACAGGCTGGACGCCACGACAGCTGAGGTACTTGACCAACAGGTATCAGAGACCGAAAACAGGTGTTCTGGTTTAGGGATTTGAAGAGTTTGTCGTGCAGAATAGGGCTTGAGTTAAACCGGGGTCTGAAGAGTGCATGGAATGGGCAAGTGGATCACCTGGTATGTAGGTAGTCGATAAACTTGACATGAAGAGATGATGGAGTCATCAATTAGATAGACTTCACCACCTTGTGGATCATGACAGTGACGCACGTCATCTGTTGATGGGCAAAATGATTTTCCATATTGGCCGCTGTATTGCAGCCAATGTTGTTCGATTCTTTTCCGTTTCAGACCACCCTGAATCATCCCCTAAATTAAACAGCAACAACAAATATTTGTAGAGGCATTATATAATACATAGAGTTATGTGACATTCCTGACGATACCTTATCTTGGTTACAAGATGAAAAACGCTGCAAATTATTGCACAACGGTTTATTGATGAAAAACTCTGCAAATTATTACACAAAGGTTTATTAATTACCTGTATAGATGTCCCTTCTACGTAGATCACTGTTTTCTGTGGTCAGTACCCTCGAGCTCCCTCCAGGAAAGCCCTAAATGGAGTACTGGAGCCGGCGGGGTAATTAAAATTTCATACGAACGCGCGGGATTCAATATAATTAAATCATTAATTATTTTTAGTTATTCATGACGCATAAGGTAAATAATAAACCTTGTGTACAAATTTACTTGTATAGATGCCCCTTCTGCGTAGATAGCTTGTGGTACTATAATGAACCGTTGTTTAATAATTTACTGTTGTGTAATTATTTACCGTTGTGTAATAATTTACCCAACATTACTTCAACCTTTGTTCAAGTTGCATAAGTACCTATCAACAAAATCCAAAAGAGCCATCATTTTTCAAATGAAATAATATAACAAAACAACCAACTTGACTTCATACACGCATCTTTGATTATAATCAGGTTATCCCTAGCAGTGATATTTGGGCTGAATGTATACAATTTTATTCAACCTCCTGTTGACGAGGCCTTTCGGTGCAAACTTCGGGGCCTTACTGTGAACGAACGGCTGGACGTACAACGCTCCGGGCGGTCTTAAAAAACGTATAAGTTCAAGAGCTACTTGAAAACGTAAAAAAATCATCCGAGGTAACGGCGTCCTGGAGATTTCAACCCCTATTTTTCACCCCTTACAGATGACTGACATTAACGCCGAGCTTCTTGGACCAACTAGACCCCACCCAAATGGGACCTACAAAACAAATTTCATCAATTTTGGTTCATGGTAACTAAGGAAAGTGCGAAGTACGGCGTACGGTGGACGGACAGAAATTGTTTTATTGCATTTTCGGATTCTAGATATCTTGAAACAAAACCATCACATTTGGGGTTTTTTTTTTAAATTCTCGATTCCGAAGGTTCATTATTGAAAATAATAATAAACCAAAATTGTTTCGATGTGCATGTTCAAGTGAACTATTCAAGTATAGAAATCGTTTGAAACCGCAGATAGGTACGTAGCTCATAATTGTAATGAATTCGTTTTTTCTCTCTTTCTGTCTCCACTATTGTTCACCAAATTCTTATTCACAGTGAGTTGAAAGCTGAAGACAAGGACAGACGGTTGCTGATCGAAGTTTGGGATTGGGATCGGACGTCCAGGAATGATTTCATGGGTTCGCTCTCCTTCGGGATCTCTGAGCTCATCAAAGCTCCCGTCGAAGGTTGGTTCAAGCTCCTTACGCTGGAAGAAGGCGAATTTTACAACGTCCCCGTCCCCGAAGAAGGAGCGGACCTAGCCCAGCTCAAATCGCAAATGAGAGTGAGTATTCTACTATTATTTATACTAGGATTACTCCTATAGTTTAATGAATTTTTTATGCCATTGCACAAGTACGTGTTAAGTACAGCGCATTCTTGAAATATTTCTTGACCATTTGGAAAGCTTCCAATTTGTGTGTACTGGGTAAGATACGATTTTTGCTCCTTCAGCAAAATTTCTCATTGTTCACTGTGTGTCCACTGTATGTTCTTCAGCTATACTGGCTGTGGGTTGAGGGTGAGGAGATACCACAAGTTTGGCATTCCTTGATTTCGTTATATTATTATTCTAGTAGGTTCATTTTTAGGCCTATGAGAAGAATAGTAACATGTATCTACCTAACTTGGCTCAGTCGATAATTTAATGTAGATCCATGATGAGGCCTAAAAAGGTGTGCTTAGGTGACAAACGAATCGAGAATAACCAAATTTATTACTCTTCACCCTCAACCCATAACCAGTGTTTAGTTGAATGAATTAGGTTCGTACAGAAGTGAATGAATTGTTGTTAATAATTATTTACACCCAGATTTCAGTCAACATTAATTTTACTACCGTGCCAATATTTCAATTAAACTTTCAACTTCAGTTTTTCTTTTGTCTGTAATTCATTCCTCATCTGTTGAGTACATACCTAGGTACCTACCAAAAAATATAAGAATACCTAGAAATAAAAGGTGCAACCTGCCGGGATGTTAATGCTAATATTTACCTTTTACAATCTTCGAGACTGTAATTTACACCAGAACATGTACCTATGCCTATGATCGCCGTACCATACTACGCGCCTATTACTCCCAACGGAGGAATCCGTCGTCACTAACTGGCCGAATACTGAAGGCGAGCACTTTCGATCGAGTTCATCCATCGAATTCGACTACATCATCAGGCCGTCGAGAGAATAATAGGGTCAGTTTGTCTCTGTTTATGTAAATAGGGGCGAAGTGAAAGGAGGTGTTTTGGCAATATGTGAAAAAAAGACGTGGAGTGAAGGTTGTCTGTCCTGTCTTATGGGAAGGGCTAAATCCTTTTTCACTAGTCGTATTTTAATTGGTATCTTAACTAAAAACAACTGTACTATGTAATAGGGGGTCGGTGCACTGCACTACATTTAACATCAACTGTACCTACTCTTATGCATTAAATTGAAATATGGTGTAGAGCTAAGAGTTATACTAACTTATTTCTGTGATAACCTATAGCTATCCTATTATCTACGTATTGCAGTAGGTGTAATAATAATAATAATAATAATAATGAATTCCTTTCCTCCTTCACGTCCTCCTCTTCACATAAATAGGGAAAAACTGACAAGATGACTAGTATTCTCTCGACGGCCAAATTTTTTTTTTTTTTTTTGCGTAGGGCGGTGAGGAAATCTTTGAGGTCCATAGGTGGGATTTGGACCTCGTAAGATACCTGGAGGGGACCGCACTTCCAGGTTATGTGGGACTGGAACCGCACTAAAACCTCACCTACCTTTTCCCACGTTGGAACTCAGCCTGGAACTGTTTAACACATTACTTCAGGCTGAGTCCTAAGAAGATCTCTTCAGTCCTCGTTCTGTTGCTCCGCATCCTCTGTTCTTTGCCGCTCTCGTTCGAGCTGCGTCTTCTTCTTCAGGATCTTTTCTACATATTCTGCCACTTGATTCCAATGCTGCTCGCTTTGCAGCATCGTGGCGACCACCGTTTCTGGTGTCAAGCTGGCTGCTGACACTTCCAATTCTTCCTGTATGCAAGTCCGTTCTACTGTCCATTGCGTATAAGTACCTGAAGAATGTATGATGCACATCATCTTCCTCCTGACAGCTGCGGCATGTAGGAACACTTACCTTTCCCATCCTGTGCAGGTAGCTACAGAATAACCCGCGCCCTGAAAAGAGCTGAGTTAGGAAGTATTTCACTTCTCCATGTTTCCGCTCAAGCCATACTCGGATGTCAGGGACCAGCCGTGCAGTCCACCTTCCTCTCAGCTCGCCTGCCCACATCTCCTGCCAACTTGCCATCGTACTTTCTCTCTCTTCTTTGGGGATCTTTCACTTTCTCCTCTTCTTTCATAGATCCGCTTCCTCTCTGCCGCCAGCTGCTGTATGGGTGGTACTCCTGCAAGGAAAAGTACTGCCTGACAAGTAGGGCCTGATGATGATGCATTTACATCGACAGCGCTCGCCTCCAGTACTCGACGAGGTGACGACGGATTCCTCCTGAAGATATAGCAATTTTACTTCCAATATTAGCGGAAATAACCCTTTAGATCAAGTTGAAGAGCTGTTGTGTCTCATTAAAGCAGTAAATATCAGCTCATATTCTCATCACTTAGTAAAACTCACGATTATTTATCGCATTTAAAGTTTTTGTCTATTTTTTTATCTTAAAGGAGGTAAGAGTTAGACGGTAGACGAAGCTATGATAGTATAGTTACGGTACGTATAAATACATTAACGGTAACCGTCTCCCGCAGGCCCTACATACATACTCGTATCTATGTCATACCTATACTCTGACAAGGTTGAGTGAATACAACTCACGTCACAATTTGTTTGTAATTCCCAGTAAAGTTTCACGACCTCTAACACTCGTTTAACCTTTAAAATACTTGCATGAATTCAAAACGGCTTCCGCTCCGCTACATGAATTTTTTGCCCCCATTTCACCAGTGTTTCGTACTGATTTCGATCCAACTTGTCATACCCGTAGTGCCATACAAGACACTCATTTTCATCCAGCTCACAGCTTGCCACAACAAGCGAGGCTGAGCGAGATAGATTTATGTACGTAGCTTACAGTAGATACGTTGAGGTCCTTATTCACATTTATAAACAAAATGTTTTCCTACGTTTGAAAAAACCAGGTTGTCAACAAGGTATGGAACTGTGACTATAAGTGTTCACTTTTGACCCCATGATCCTAGCAATCTCCTAGATGTATTCGCCCATCGAGAAGCATGAATTAAAAATCGATTTCTCACTGTATACAAACTGCGCCGAATCATATAATATAAATATGTGTTAAATCCCCTTTGAATATACCCGTCATTCTAATTTAGGTCGAAATTCTATCGACTCTAGGGGCATGCGCCAAATCTCATTTCATTCTTCTTATGTATGTATAAATGTGGATAATACCAAACGGTGGTTGAGGAGCTAAAGGTAGGAGTACTTCCCAGAGCTTTTTGTCGTATGTCTTTACGACTAGGTACCGTACTAATTTGATATACTTAGTTGAAAGATTGGAAACGATACTCATACTCCTTCATCTTTCTATACCATCGGGTTGAGGCATGAATAGGTATTGATTTTGGGGTCTAAGTATGAATAAAAAATTTTTGAAAAATAAGCCGAGCTTAGAAATAAGTTAGCAACATTAAAAACCTTTATCTACATGGTAGGAACTTACCTGTAACAATTTTCTATCGATGTCGTGTGATTTTTTTGATATAAAATAAAATCAAAATATTGTGTCGGTAGAAGACCCCCTCATACTGAAGCACATGCCCTATTCCCTCGAAAAATGTTGTGCCTTACCTTGAACCTTGTAAAAATAAATAATAAAAATAATACGCAATCACAAAAATATGGGACTGCCGTGAATCAACCTCATGGAATCATTTTGCAGTGTAAATTAATATGGGATTGATATTCGTTAGGTAGGTACTTATAAGATTAATAGATACCCTGTTTGTTCAACGAACTGAGTTTATTGCTGCTTAATGAGCGACATTCAAAGAAAAGTTATTGACTATAAACGATTCTTGCTCAAGATTTTATCACCGTAAATCATTCAGTTAGGAGCGTAAATCATCATTTAATTAGTTTAATTAATTAATTAATCTCAGTACTCTGCTGTTTCCAATTGCTTTCTTGTTCTCCTAATATTACACATGATTCGGCGCAATCACTTGATTGTAATCACGAAAGTTTAAAAATCCGTATCGATGGCAAGCAATTTGCTGCTCACTCCAGATGCCTTCATCACAAACCCTTCCTGAAGTCTAGGGTTTCCCCGTAGAACTAGCTTGGTTATTGCATGAGAAACACAACAATAGAACAGACCACGAATCATTAGGTACCGATTATGGAATGGGATCTAGTTGTATTCAATGTTCTTCCACGCCCTTACCTTCAGGAGTCAATGTCGCACCCGGTTGTTAGTCAACACTGGTAGGTTTTACATCAGAAATTAAGTATCGACTCTCCAAACATTCCGTTTCGCTCATCAAAAACGTCATGAATATCTGTCGTAGTTCATAAAAGACATTATAATATCAACTAAGATAAAATAGTAACTAGTACCAAGAGTAATACGGCTGTAATTGGACGGCTTTATGCAATAACCAGGTGAGCGACACTTTCCATATTTGTGGATAAACGCAATTGAAGTTTTCGATTCTCATTTCGCAGCAGAAGATGTCCATTTTTGATCCGATTTTAATGAAATTTTAACAAGTTTTTTTTCTCTATGCGTGTATTAATTTGGATTCTTGTGTTCAGAAACGAGAAAACTCAGCGTTTTCTCGTAATTGAGTTAACTGACTAGTAATTGCAGTTTAGGATATACATGTTGCAGCATTTGCAATAACCAGACAACAACAACACGGTTGTTGTTTTTATCTTATTTTTTATCTTTATTATTTATTTTAAATGCAGTATTTTGAAATAAGCAGTTAACCACCAAATATTATGAAATACGGAAGTTGGTGATAAGAACGAAATAGTGACGGAATCTAGTGGGGGAATCCACACTCACAAAATATTTTGGGCCTGATTTTCATTTATACATCATATTTTCACAGTTCAATATTGTCCCACCAATAACCCTTAATAACCTTTGTCGTGATCCTCCCAGAACATCATACTTTGTATACCTCATACCTTTGTTTGATTGTTCAAGTTAATAAACGCAGCGGGTGAGGTGGCGTACGTGACCACAGGCGCATAGGCTCAATCACTCCCCACTAGTCCTACTGGACTGGAGGAGAGTGGAGTGGGCACTATAAAAACTCCCCGGTTGCGCCTGTCCCCTCATTCTTCGCTCTCCTTAAGTCGCCGACTTATCTCTCTCTCTCCTCTCATGCCTCCTTACCTTCTCTCACAAAAGATCCCAGATTGGTGGAACCGGCATTGGTGATAACCAGCATTGGTGGAACCACTGGGCAAAACTCCCTCTAGCGTCTTTAGTGGTGGTAACCTTCCTGGCTTTGCCACAGAGTGTTAACCTTTTAGACACTAGATCCAGCAACCTTCTCTCCTACATTCTCACTCACCTCTCCTCGCCTCACCTCACCTCGCTTCTTACCAAAGCCACCACAACCTTTAACCCTTTTTATTTTGTAGATATGTTTACTAGTAGGTATATTTTGGCTAGAAAATAAAAATTCACGCGTTTCCACGATCTTATTATTAATCACATAAGAAAGTAAGAAATATGAGAGGTAACCACGCGATTATTATGTCGATGACGTCGCGATCGTCGAATAAATCTTGAATTACATGTCCCACAAAAATCATTTTATTACGGTTGAAACTGTCTTGAAAACTTCTTTCGATCACTAGCCATAATGAGGTGCACCTTATGGCTTGGGATCGAAAGTGACCCGCGGCATCGGCTCCAACCAAAAGCACGAACTCGGACGCTGTCGTTAGGGACGGCCAGGAATACGGTATGGAGGATCGAGCAGTAGCCTATATAACCTGGCGAGGAACTCGCTGATCACAGTGAAACCACCCTTATGAAAATCCGCTCAGCCGTTTGGCCCTGATGCCGTCACACGCACAAACTCGCGAATTATGTAATAGGATAAGGCGCGATCGTGAATTTCATCCGTCAGTCGGACATCGGTTACCAGACGGATATCAAACAAAGGAGTTTCGCAAAAAACAGGAAAGCGCCAATCATCGTCGCTTGACTGCCATTTTCGTATATAACTATTGTCGCTTACCTGGTTCTTGCAGATTTCGAGTGGTAGGATGACGCTTGCCTGGTAATGGCGCAATTTGAAAACCCACATACACCTCGTGTCGCTTATCTTTTCCATAACGTAATAGAGGGTGATATGGCCGTGAGAGAATGATAGGTCTCAGCAGTGCGAATCCAACCATACCATTTTCTCAATTTCGGAAATTTTGTCGCGTGGTTAAATTGCATAACGCCGTCCAATTATTGGCACACATATCGACTTGAAAAACTGCCATCCTCCAAAGTTACAACGCTTTATATTAGGTCAACTCAAATACACAATTGAGTAGCTGCTGTTCAAAAGGTACCTACCACATTTAATTCGTTGTAGCTCTTGAATTTTCGGTTTTGTCTACATGGTTTTCTATTTTTGCCGTAAATGTAAATTTCATGGTATAATTCAGTAAATTCACCTCAACTTATTCCTACGTAAAATTCTAATCGAAGCATCAAAAATTTGTGGTGAACGAGACAAACCTTTAAAATTAGGTAGGTAGGTACCTACTGGCTTGGGTTGTCTACATTCCTGATTGTGAATGTTTAAAATACCAATGATGATTTTTACATGCCTGAATGTCCCTTTTAGTTGGTTAGATACCCATTATGGAATTTCCCCCTTGTAATTTGTGTGTGTGTACACAGGGACCTAAGAGTCAGATGCGACACTCGGTGGGTTCCATAAAATAACTATCTTTAATACTTACCTACTCTCTGAATTCTGAACTCGATGTTGTCGTAGCTGCATGGCGCATGTGTGTACTCATTTAGTTGAACTCATCTTGTAAGTAGGCTGTGAACGGTGACTTCACATACAGGTTCTTGTGACGGTTTAAGAAAGTCGAAGATGGTAGAATTCTGATTAGTACAGGATTTTCCAGCCCAGCTGTGTATAAACGAAGGGATTCCACCCGTGCATAATGCCCTCAAAGTACCGGGGGAAATGGAGAACCTTCAGTTTGAGGTCACAACATCTCAACCTTCGCAAATTTTCTACGAGTACGTTCGGCTTGTTGAAGCAATGACACTATTTGTAGCTTCCGTTCGATCCAGAAAGCTGCATTAAGTTTTAATAAACGAATCAAACTTTCAGTACAGCGATGAAATCAAAGGGTAGGTTCATTCATAACGATAGCACGTCAAGACCACTTAAGGATCTAGAGGTTTTCATAGAATTTGAAATTATTCATTTAAGACGCACTAGAAAAAGCAGCATTAAAAATTAATCTTAGGATCCCGTAAAGTGTGCACAGTTACGTGGTGTTTTGAATTTTTGAACTGAGTCTTGAGTTGTAGTAGCAGAAATCATGTAGGTCATCATGGATGTAAAAGTAATATTCCTATCGATATCGTCTTTCTTGTTGTTTGGAATTTTGAAAATGGGCATTCTGCTTCTATGAAATCTCAAATTAAGTGCATTGTGGCCGACAAAGTATATAAACTTGAAGAATAACCGATGCTGCGCTTGTAGCATTAAGTTGTTTCATGGTGTTGACGGAGTCTGTTTCCATTTCTTGCGGAATCTTCTCGAGCAAATTGCAAATTTTGCAACTTTCCATATACCGTTGAACGAATTCTCTTTGGTCTAGGTTCCGCAAAACAATGAGCTGAACGATTATTAATTTGACTAGATAATTATATATACGGGTTCTAGAGTCATCAAGCGTCATTTGCATTTTCTTCCAAATTAGTTCATTTGGCAACTTTGAGATATAACTGAAGTCCTTCAGGAAATATTTTCGTGCATGATGAAGGAATCTCGAACGTCAATGGATATTTGCAGAAAGTATTGCTCGTGGAAAATTAAGGTATTTTAGTGCCTGATTAGCGATGTCTTTAGCTCGTGTACAATATTCTTACTTATAGTCTTGCATTGGTTCATTCGTTTACTTGTGGTACAATCAAAAATTGCAAAATTGAATGTGAAACATATGCTATGGTCTACATTAAGTGCCCTCGATGACGTAGAACACATTCATCATCTACACTGCTATAATAAATACGTAACTTCATTACACAAATTATCCCGGTGATTTATCGCACCTATTAATCTCGCTTGCTCGGTAAGGTCAACAACCAGTGATATAGTGGGTCAAATAATTTGAAACACCAATGTCGATTAATAGGTTCATATTTGAGTCGTGGCTGAACATGCCTAACATTGATGATGTGATCGTTAAAACATGTGTGTATTGTACATATGGTATGTATGTTTGGCATAAGCCACCCATCAGGTTCAGGAGTAAAGAACACGACTTGTTGGGTTGTATACTGAATACCTTATTTTTACGTACAAAAATACAAACATTACTCAATCCAATTCAATAGCCATCATTTCGATAGGCCGGTTCACACTCGCTAGTTATCAGCTGGCTTTTGTCTCAATCCCCAAACATCATAATCCAGTTTTTTCCAATATCCAACTTTTTTTGGCGGTTTGTGACTCATGATCCCGAGTGTTGCTTACATGGGGAAGTTATCACTGTACAAATTCTGGAACACTGAAAGACTGTTAATTAACCACCATCCCCTTAGCATTTGGTCCGACAACACTACCCGATCATACCTAATAGCTCTTATGTTAGGTTAGGCTATACATTGTTATTGGCATAGCCACTAACACCCACATCCCATTATATTGCTCTAAATGTGTCTTCTTACGTAAATGGTTCAACTTCTCGCCTACTCCCGGAGCTCAATCATTTTTGCATTCAATCACCATCTTTTCAAAGCGTTTTCATCTAAACAGTTTTTTCTTTACATTTCAATCATAATTAGTCATAATTAACCTTGCATAACTACCATGCTCCTTTTTCTTGTTATGGTGACGCTGACGATAGCATAGGTTCATTAGATGGACCTTTTCATTCAGATTTTATAAACTTCTCATTTCTGGTTTCACTAGCCTTTTTAATGTTTCCCCAACTCGTTTCTATGTCTGCCTCATCTTACTCATGTTTACTGAATATTGCACTACCAAGTTATAATAAGGCTGTTTGAAATAAATTACAAAAATCTATTAAAAAATGGGATGATGTTGCTACCGAAATGCTTGTTGGTTATGCTTTGATGATTTTCATCCCTACGTTTTCATGCTTCCTGGGTTGTTAGCTGTCCATGGAGTAGTATTGGAACCAACAACAATATACATCTTACGTGCATTGATATGAGGACCTGGCTAATTAAATTAGTTAGCCAGTAACTATATAATGACCAAATCACGCATCAGTTTTCGCAAAAATATCTAAATTTTCATAAAGTTGGCAGAGACCATTGAAGCCATGGTACCTAGAAGCATGAACATTTCCGTGTTCAGAGGGAGAAGCGCTTGAAAGGTTTAACATAGTATGAAGTACAAAAATTAAAGTTCTGAAAACCTTGAAATAGGTCAAAATCGCGTTGATTATACATGTGACTACGTAGCATCTACTAATTATTCAGCTGTCAGTAACTTGGTTCTTAATTTTAAGAGAGGGAAAAGGCATATTACGCGTCAAATACCTACCTAATTTTGTTAATATGTGATAAAAATTTTGGTATTTTATCAAAGTCTGCAGTTTATTTTTGAACTCTGCCTAAACTACTAATTCGGAAATCCTTCTTCGAATTTTATTTCACCACGTGTGCTCAGTCCTATAGACTATTGTCGCAGCTATTCAACCTTTGGATTCACAGTTTATTTATTTATTCCCTGTTTATTGGATGTGTTATTATAGTGAACAAGTGAACGAATCCTTCAAGCTTGTCAGTATTTGAGAAGTAATTCAAACCTGCCACGAGAGTTGGATATCATACCGCACAGATTCTTGCTTTTCAACTTGCGTTTAACTGACGTTATTCTTTCGTTATAGCAAACTTCCATCACGAAGAAGGCTCCCGTTGTTACGGACAAAGATGTGCCGCACAATATGAACAAGAAAGATGTTATCAGGGCCTCGGACTTCAATTTCCTCATGGTACTTGGCAAAGGGAGTTTTGGCAAGGTAAATCGTTTCCAGTTCCTACCTACTCGAAATCGCTTGATTGCCATCCTATTATTTTAGTCGACTTTGCTGATACAAGTCACTCTCCCTACTTGTTTTGCTTCTTCGAGATTTTTCAAATGATAATAATAATAAGTGATTTGGAAAGTTGGAATTGGATCTCAAGTTTCCAATTTGACAATAGTTTCTCTGTCGGCAAAAGGCTTTCCCACATTTCGACGAAAGGAGGAGCTTCAGGAGTCATCCAAGTTGTGAGCCGCTGTACTGTGATAAATTGTATAATATTTAAACTGAAAATAGGGGTTTTATGACAATTACCTACTGTAACGTTCCGTGCAACGTGGATGGATGTCTTACTACAATGATAACACGTTACATATTATGTGTATGTACTTTTTCGTATACATTGTCAAATGGTACCTCTCAGAGCTGCGGCTGGTACTGCGACTGCGGCTCACGATTTTCGGTCGACAGACGCAGTCGGACGCCGCAAACTTGTAACATTCCTAGGTACGGCTGGCCGCTGCGTCAGCCTGGCTCAAGATGTCCATGAAGAAGGTAGTGCTCGCTCTCCTGTTAGAGGAGGAAGATGAATTATTTTGACTGATTCCCGTCAAATTTCACTGTTTCGTTTCCTAACCTATCAACCTATAACCTATCAACCTAGTAACGTATCAACTAAATAAATATCTACTTGATCCACTCTCAAGTCATTATAGCGACAGGATGAAGGAAACGAGGAAATAGTATTTTACTCTAGGTTGTCGGAGCAAAATAAAGAATTTTATTATTAACACATTATAGATTCATGAATGTAACATGTTCTGAGTCATCAGAAAGATGGAAATTTTGAGGGCTTTCTTCTCGTGAGATCGGGTGAGAAAGTGAGGGTGTCACCTGGTGCTTCATGTTGCCAATCTCGAGCTCTCTTCTCAAGCTTCCAGACCACTTTCAGAATTTTCAGAATCCCATTTTCTGTCGCTTTGTGTGCAAAAAAGAACTCTCGAGCGGGTTTGCATACCTCAGTCGCACACGGCGTGCGGCTGGACTGCTCACCCTACCAGTGGAGTCGCAGACGCGCTCATCAGCCGTCAGACGCATTGAGTCGTACGGCTGGGAAACGCGCCTAGGAATGTTGTTCCGTAAGAATGCATTGAAGGAGTTGGTTGGAGGGTCTCGGAACCCAATTTTACGGACATTTTCTAATTACCTCTAAGTCTATTTACTCGTTACACAGTCATCGATTTTATTTGTGTTAAGTAACCCAATTTTTGGGGTTTCACAATTCGCCAGCGGTTTATATTAATCATGAGGCTTCAACTTTGTTCTGTTTATATAACCCAACTGTTTTCGCATCACTTGATCTTTGACTGGATCAGTGGTGAAGAGCTAAGCTACCAGGATAATGTGAAGGTGCATGCAAGTTTTTTACGCTTTATTGGTACCTGGCCTAGGTTTGAACTGCGGTACCAGGAAACTATCTCCTACTCAGCCCAGCACCTTAATCCACTCGGCCTCCCTGCCCCTAACTGTTTATGAGATAGAAAAACAACCGGCTAATGTGGAACCTGAACTATCCAAATCGCCTCAGGGCTTTTACTTAACGACATAGGTAGCTTTTTGCAAACAGACGGATTCCTCAAATCGACGCTGACTCATTCATTTGCCGGTATTTAAATGAGTAAGGTTGTTATGTATTTGAATAGAAGAAGAATTTCTATGTTCCATTTCCCCATGCAATGCAACCAAATCTTATTATTTTCACCCCGGTGTACTATATTATGATGTTTTTCCGTTGTATAAGGTGATGCTGGCCGAAAGGAAAGGAACTGATGAGCTGTACGCGATCAAGATTTTGAAGAAAGACATCATTATCCAGGATGATGACGTTGAGTGTACAATGGTCGAGAAGAGAGTGTTAGCCCTCTCTCACAAACCTCCGTTTTTAGTACAACTCCATTCCTGTTTCCAGACTATGGTAGTACCTTCTTTGAATGATTGTTGAAAAATTGCGCATGATATTCAACTATCACAGTCACATGGATTTTTTGTTGATAGTTGGAAAACCAATTATACGCTGAAAAACTCGACATAGTAATAAGAGTAACTTCCTACACAATGAATATATCAAGTCTTTGCATCCATGGTTTTTGGACACTCCTTTCTGAAATAATTAAAGTTGCAAGCGTGCTCAATTCTATCATCCAACGTAAATATAGCATTTCTGAATTGGACGTTTTTCCAAACCAAACTGGAGATCTTCCAAACCATGACAGCCTTTCGCTAAATTATATAAAATTATATACATACAATATTATGTAACATTCTTCCCGCAAATTACCTGTATTTTCTGTGAATAATATCTAGGTAGGTAGGTACCTAATATCTTTTCAATTGCTCTCTCAACGCTATTCTTATATTGCTTAAATAAAAAATGTATTTATTTGGACAACATACAAAACTGTTAACTGTCCAGTTAGGTTTGGAAAATGTCCGATTTGATTTGCAAAAATTTCAAATTTGATTTTTATAATGTCCAATCCAGTTCTACTTGGGAATAAATATTATACCTGTATAACCTAAAAGAAGTAGTCCGTTAAAGTCAAGTCCAACTGCATCATCTTTTTTTATTCTTTCTGTTTAATAAGAACTTTTATTTCACAGGATCGCCTCTACTTTGTGATGGAATACGTTAACGGAGGAGATTTAATGTTCCAAATTCAACAATGCGGGAAATTCAAAGAGCCAGTTGCAGTGTAAGAATTTGTAATAATTTATAGATAATCATTTCAAACACTCAGTCATATAAATTTATTGCAATGACACTGTATTTTATTTGCCCAACAGATTTTACTCCGCCGAAATCGCCATAGGGCTGTTCTACTTACACGTTAGGGGCATAATTTATAGGGATTTGAAACTAGATAACGTTTTACTTGACCAGGACGGACACATAAAGATAGCTGATTTCGGTATGTGCAAAGAGGGAATATCTGGAGAAAAAACCACCAAAACGTTCTGCGGCACTCCGGATTACATCGCTCCAGAGGTATGAACCAAGTACCAACCATAAATATGTGTTCTTCAATCGTTGTGAAATTGCGTTTGATTGGAGTCGTTCAAGTGTGCAAACGTCAGTGCTTCGTCAACTGTAGAAAGGTTTGAGGTAGAAGAGACCCATAGTAATTTGTTATAATTGTTCAAAAATGCCTACGACTCTTGGCACTATCGCTTTTGATCGCTCTTTCATGTCTTGAACAAAAATCACCAGATTTGATCATGGATTCGAAGCATTAATCCACCTGTCACTTTGCAGATTATACTATACCAACCCTACGGCAAATCAGTAGACTGGTGGGCCTATGGTGTCCTCCTGTACGAAATGCTTGTCGGACAGCCTCCGTTTGATGGAGAGGATGAAGAAGAGCTGTTTGCCGCCATTACTGACCACAGCGTCAGCTACCCAAAAGGTCTTTCAAAAGAAGCCAAAGAAGCTTGCAAAGGAGTAAGTGACGTTTACATTATCTTCTTATTCATGAAAACCAGATACATTACTTAGTAATTTTTTACTGGTACAGTACATACATTCCTTTAAAAATTAAACATGAAATTGGATGCTTCCCTACAAGTTAAATGATCGATATGAGAAGAGCTACTCAATTAACACATTTGCAGTGCCTCAAATGAGACAGTTTAAATGTTCATGCCACATTAAGGTTAACTTACTTCACTGTTGAGTTCCGCCTTTATACTGACGCATTAAAATGGAAGGTAAATGATTATGATGGTCAGCTTTCTGTTCTGTCTAGTTGTGTCATTGGTTTATGGCAGAGCCAGGACCAAAACATCTAAAGAGAGTTAACACATTAATAAATCGTGATATCTATTAATGCTGTTAACTCTCTTGATACAGTAATGCTTAGAAGGTCTTCTTGAATAATAACTCCCCAATTCTAAACTAATCAATACCTTTGGCGATGATTTATGTAGTTGACTACTATTAATTAAAGTCTATTATTGCAGTTACTTACCAAAAACCCTAGTAAGCGACTTGGATGTGGGCCGAGAGGAGAAGAAGACGTGAGGGGCCATTCATTTTTCAGACGAATAGATTGGGAAAGGATCGAAGCCCGGGAAGTTCAACCGCCTTTCAAGCCGAAAATCGTTAGTTCCTCTTATGTTTGTAATTACAATTAGAACTACCCCACCAATTCCACCGCCCTCAGAATGATGAGGAATGGACGTGCATTTTTTTTAAATTCTTTCAAATAATTATTGTAGATCTAACGGAGAGCTTTCCCAAAAAGATGCTATGTGATGGGTCGGAAATGAACGGTATTAGATGAAAAGGGGGAAGGAAAAGCGTGCGACTTCATCTGGCGTGTATTGACCTGTCACTCCCGCACGTGGGAATCGAGTGAGAGGGAGACAGATACCAGATGACGTCACGCTTTTTTCTCTAGCTTATTCCCGCCAAACTACTCTGATTTCGGAGCTGAAAATCGGGATTCAGGGGTTTTCGGTGGTGCTGAATCAGATTCTGAGTCAAAAACCATCAAATTCTGACTCACGTTCATTCTTCATTGCAATAGAACAATTAAAATGATCAAATATTTAAGATTGTACTACCGGCAATGCCTTGTCAACAGCCGAACACCTAAATGGGTGGGAGGAGGAGTAGGTAGGTATGTTTAAACTAGTCGAGATGGGCTTACAATCTGTATCCACACTACGAAAATTGGAAAGCTTTTGCAGGAGTTAGTTACATTGTGGTGCATTCGGAGATGCAAGGATAACGATGGTGTTTTTTGCCACTCTCTTCTTCCCGCTGAACACTAATAAGTTTGATCATCTGTGTCAACAGATTTGTCGTAGTGTTTGATATTTTGGTTTTGAAATGCGTATGACTTATTTCTTCCGGTGAGTTTTAAGAACTGAGACAAAGCCATTTCATTTTCATTAAACCAAAATTAATTGAACTCACCTAGGTTGCCATCTCAGACTGGTAGCAAGTTTAGAGAAAGGATAAATGAACATGAAATTCTTTCGTGACAAACTAAATGTCTCCGCTATAACGGAAAAACATTGATCCATGGGTATGTTTTTGGGCTACTGTAAGATAAGTGTCGATAAGTGTTCACGATTCAACGATCCTTGAACGGTGGCTGAAGAATACTCCAACGGTAATTAACGATCCTCGTCATTCACACGTTATTCCCACAAATCTATGCGCAAATGTGAAATCACATTTACAACGGTTGTTTTTATTATTGCGGTGTACCTATGAAGTGTAGGTTTCAATTCATATGTTATTTGAACATAGTTACCAAGAAGTATCTTTTGTTTATCCGTATCGTGTCATCACGCAAATTTCAGAATGACCCCCAGCCCAAAAACATATCCATGTTAACCCTCACACCACAAGGTGAAGCGGAATCACATATACCACAAGGTGGGGTGTACCGACACCCCGGGTATTTTGAGGCTCATTTCGAATTAGTATAGCCCAACTATCACTTCTAAACTATATGCTGACACTCAAGAATGTTCTTAAGCGCTTTTATTCCAACTCTTTAAAACATTTTCATGTTTTGAAGTTTTTTTTCTCTTAGAAATAAAGTATCTCACAGGCAGTTTTCAGGTAACAGTATCTTTAATAAAATAAAATATGTCATAACGCAAAATTTTTCAGTCATTGAATATATCAAATAAAGATTATGTTATGAACGTCAAACTAGATGAGACTATCAAAATTTTCAAAAGGAATTAAAAAACCTTTGCAATTCAATAAAATTGAACACACATAGCTGGAGTCGCTAAATATCACGAATTTTGTTTGAACATACTCAAAAAATTGTAGAATGAAAAGAAAAACATCAAACATTCGAAAAGTTAATAATGGTAAAAACGTAATTTCACTCAAAACATTTGTAGCAAAACTTGGTATTTTTTTCATGCTCTCTACAAATTGGTTCATTGCACTTTGAGCTTCATCACGAAAGAAACAGCTTTCCGCCATCTGTAAAAGATTAGAGATGAAAAATGGTAGAGATAAAAAGGGGTGAACATTTGAACAAATATGTTTTTGGACCAAAATTTACTAAAACAAAACGAAAAAACCTTGAACAAGAAAAAATATTGCAACAAAAAATGTTACATTACTAACAAGGTCCCCACCTTGTTAGTAATGTAACATTTTTTGTTGCACCCCAACTACGTTTTTCCTAGGAATACAATGATTTGAAGAGGTTACTGACCTTTGTTGGAGATTCAGCGCCGACAGCATGTAGAAGACAACTGAAGAAGAGGCTACTGGGGGCCTTAACCTCTTCTAGCGCCTCAGCCCCCCCGCCATGCAAAAAAATGGCGCCCTGGGGTGTCCCGACACCCCACCTTGTGGTGTGAGGGTTAAAATAGTAACCGTTCACAGCAGTTAATTTCACCTCGTTATTCTCTAATTCCAGAAACATCGCAAAGACGTGAGTAACTTCGACAAGCAGTTCACGTCCGAAAAGACGGACCTCACGCCAACGGATAAGCTATTCATGATGAATTTGGACCAGACGGAGTTCATGGGCTTTTCCTACCTAAACCCCGAGTTCATACAACACGTCTAGGAAGGAGTTTTAAAACAGAAAATGACGAAACTCCCGATTTTGTTTTCTTTTTCATCAAGAGAAATGAGAAAGGAAGTCAGGCAGCGGAGGAGGCTTGGTTGACATGTAGGTTTTACTCCGGGTAGTTCTCTGAATAGAAAAAAATCAATATTATAGGGGTGACCTTTGTTGATAACGGCAGTTATAATGTCTTCCCACATTCCAAAAGGTATGAAACCGTCTCCAAAAAAAAATATAGACACCTCTTTCCAATTTAATCTTTCGAGTACAGAATGCACAGGTGCGAGAGGGACCATTTACAGGTCGATGGCCCTTGGTTGCGAACAAGAGAAGTTGCTTTCAGAATAAGGGCTACAGAAATTATAAGGTTAGTAGTCTTTATAATTCTGTCAAAACAATATGAAATAATAAACTATAGTTTTGGACTACTAATAGATTTATAATGGAATATCTATCAACTTTAGTATAGTGATCGCGTATTTCTTTCTTCATATTAAAAAAAATAAACCTTTTACGGAACTCGGAAACTATGATTATGATAATATTTCGTTTAATCTAATGTCGTATTATCATGTTCGCTTTAAAAGCTTTTAATTTGGCGATAATTATAAATTTTACGAGTTATGTAAAATTTCATCTTTGAGTTTAAAAACGTTGTTGTGAGATATTTTTATTAAATATTTTATTTATGAATGTAATGTACATAATATAAAAAAATCTTGTGTTTTTCTTTGAACGAAAAATATTTAATGTAAATTTGGTTGATGTAAAATAATTACCTGTGTTAGATTTTAATCTTGACTGAGCCATACTCTTATTATAGTTATAAACCCAAAACTTCACTCATTCTAATTCGATTGACATCTTATGAAAATGATTAGCATAAACTAAAATCACCACAGAATTATTTGTAGGTAATCTGCAGATAATCAGTCACAAAACACAATGAGAAACAAAATTCGGTATTACAGTTATTATATCAAATTCGTGACCCTATCGACGTTTTCTCGGATTAGCCATATATTGTTACTCTCGTGAAAGAGATAAAAACGAAAAGACATCACAATTTCGCTAAGCCCTATAGGGCTACACCAGCTCATAGTTTGCTGTTGACAATCATCATGTCCGCGAACATTTCTTACCCACTTAATGATTTCAATTCAAAAGTCAAGTCAGACAAAATCCCCACGTCAAAATTACAATGAAGGAAATCACCACTTACGGGAATTGAGAAAGTGAAAATTTATTCGATATTATAATTTATGCGCTATTTATGATTCGTCAGTGCTGAAGTTGATCAACAGTATTAGGTATGTGCAAGTTTAGGAATTGTATTCTCATCACTGTATTGTTTCTTGGTGGTTTAATATGAGGTATAGACTCGGGGAAATGAAAATGTGTAATTAGAACATTCAAATTATTGGTATTCTGAGCTCCAACCAACAACCTGAGATTTCAACCAAAAAAAAGATGAGTTTTCCAAGTATAAATAAAAAGATTTTGTGGCATATGCTGGAGAAACCTCTCCTTAATCAGTTTTAGTTTACTACATTTTGGTTATAATTGAGCACCTGAAAGTTTGACTGATCAGTTATACAGAACTATGAATGTATCACCTGCATTAATTGCATCTGCATTATAACTTGTCACATTCATATTACATTGCATGTTTATATCTTATTTTATGTCACTACTGACCAGACAGCCGTCGAAATAAATATAAGGATCCTGATATATGAGATAAATCATCAATATTATTTTACACTGGAAACCGCGTGCACTCTGGAGAGAGATTCGTCTTGAATATGATAGTGTAGTTCGCTGTACTTATTTAAAAAAGGTTGAGAAGTATATTAAATTTAATTTTTTTTTAAGTAAATTTGCTGAGCTATGTTGAAGGCTATGTAGATTAGAATTATTTAGCCAACGGTCTAAAGTATAATAGACATAGAAGTAAATTTATTATAAATATAAGATGATTTCCCTAAATACTGTCAATGGGCAACTACGAGTCCCAGTTCAGTCCATTGACAATATTTAAGTGTTTCGGTCCCACTATGACCTTTAAATGTGGAAATGACGTATTTTCATTGTAAGGAGCAAATCTTGAAAATTTATTTTAGAAATATTAAAAATGTATTCTCATTTATTAAAGCATAATCGCTACTATAATATCGGTGTACCTACTTGAATTTTCGTAGCGTAGATAAATTTTAGTGCTAAACTCATTAGTTTGAGTGCTTAGATAAATATCTGTAAATTGGTGTTGTTGGTAACTTGAATAATAGACAAAAATCTAAATTTAGATGTGTAGATCTGGCTGAATCAATCTCATGGTGCGCCGGGGAAACAGTGTTGTTGAATACACTGTTTCGTTTGAGTTTATAAAATAAATATTTCGATGGCTATCTGAATTTTATCTTCAACGAAACGTTCAATTTTATTAATATTTACTATTTATTACGAGTCGTTTCTATTCGTATAGACAGATTGGAAATGTAGCACCAATCGAAGACACAAGCAGAATTTTTTCTCATTTCGATGGAATATTCGTCTGTTTTACGGAGTCGTCTCAGGTAATGGTGGAACTTGGAAAACTCGTCGTGATTTGGATATTTTACATTACATTATTAAGTCGTGCATATCGTTGTATTTGTTTGGGGTTTATAAATTTAACTTTCAACTCACATCCTCTACAGAAAAACACAGCAATAATAGTTACTTGCAATGAAACACCTTTCATTTGCATCTGAATTATAATTGGACGCAGTCTGATCTCACTGTCAGAAATTCGTGAATTTTGGGAATCTTCATCTGAACCTTGATAATTATTATTGTTACTCGCGTGATATAAAATTTAGGTATTAAAGCTGTATCCGCTTAATTCCTTACATTTCTCATTAGCTCGTGTCTTTCACGCTTTCTACGAAATCAATTTATTTTTTATTTTTCGACTAACCAATTGAATTCAATTCAACACATTTTTTATTGGTAGCCGATGTTGGCACTTGATATAATAAATTATTATACATTGCCGAATCGGTTTCCTATAACTGATCAGTGAACCGCAAATAAATTTTAGTTTAAACAAATTTTTGAACTTACATATCAAGCTTTGATCTTTTTGTACATCCCTGTCCTTTTCGAATCAACATGTGCAATACCTGAAGTATTTACTATTATCAATTCAGAAAATCAGTAATTTCCTCCATCACTAGGTTGCGATTCAATCCAATCAGAGCACAACGGTACTTTTTTTTCTCATTTTTTTAAATATTTAAAAGCTTGGTCAAACCTTGAAAGTGAATGATAAAAAGTGAAACCTTCTCTAACTTTCCTGCGGTTTTGATATTGCCTTTTCCCTTAACTTTCATGTGATAGTCACCACTAGCTTTCCAGTATTTATAATTATCTCATAAAGAATTGTTATTTTTATTAATATTTAGATATAATCTACAAATTATTAGCATTTAAAGATGTTGAAATGATCCGTAACATGTAAGATGCTCATGTGGACGGCTTTGAAGATGAAATTTGTGTTTTGTTCACACGGTCTGTTGTTGAAATATTTAGGTAGGTAAGTAAATCGTTCAAATTTATGCTTGGTTCAATATTTATTTTGTTCTTTTGAAGACTATTAGGCCTTCGTTTTCAGAAATCACTTAGTTGTTACGACTTGAGTGAATTTGTTTATATTCAAGTATAACGCAAATCATGCTGAATCTGATGACTCTAAGCTTGCTTGTCTTTATGAATCTCCCTTCTTTTACCTGTTGACTCAAAGAAATATCAGTCGTACGTGAGCTGTTTCAAGGGCGTCACCTAATATGGAAATATTCATCTACAATGTGTTCAGTACCTTTATCTTGCCTCATTTTTAAATAATGTACTCATTACCACGGTTCTTAGAGTTCTTAGTGTGCACCCCCACTGGGTAGGTTCCGTTGGGCTTGATCAATGGAGGACAGCGATACTTCTCAGTTCAGCACTTCTTGCTTTAATACTTCATATGGTTATTTGAAACGTGTAAATCGAAAGAGTGAGAATTCTATTTTGACAGTAAAGTTTAAAAAAAGTAGTTGAAATCCCCGGGAATTAATATTGGAAAATTGAAATAGAAAAAAAATCATGCTGGAACGATGTAGACTTCCGTTGTCACCAGTATATTCATAATTCAAAATCTACGTGTCAGAAACAATGATTCAGAACTACTGGCTGATCAAACTGAATATTGCTTACTGCAATTCACTTGGTACCTACCTACTTACAAAATAAAATCACCTTTGAATTCTGTATCACGGTATTTGTTTGGTACCTAAATTGCTAAGTTTTGTATATCTGAATCGTCGAGTAGCATTCATTACATACCTACCTATTTTGTATCCTGTCATCAACTAAGAGCTGATCTTCATAGAAATTTCCATAGGCAGCTATCATAAATTAATATGCGCACCTACCTATCGAACTTGTGTATGAATCGGTCAAATCCGGTATAATAAGCGCAGCGAAGAACAGGTTAAAACGACAGGTACACCTACCTTCATAAATGTTCACGCCACGCACGTGTCATAGGTAGAGAATTCATTTTTGTTTGACTACTAATAAATAATAGATTATTTCGTAGAACACTATTTTCATTTCATTCGTTCTCCACGAACGCAGTTTTACGCTACTCACTACTCACGTGCAAATTAAACTCCCTGTTGTTGAAATTAGCAGTGCAAATTCTTTTGTTTTATTCCTCCTCATGGGCCTTACAAATAGGAGGTTCGCAAAAACGTTTAATTCACAATCCTGTATAACAGATTGAAAGAACTTGAACCACTGTCCTTCAAAAGAATCCTTTGAATCTGATATTTAGGGTTTTGATATACATATTATATATACGATATATTATTTTGTAAGACTATTTGTATATATATATGATTGCCTTCTTTATCTTCGTCGACGTAGGTACCAACTTTATAGATCTTAAAAAAAAGCATTTTACTCTCGTGAAATTAACAATTAGAGCCCTCGACATGGAGGGGTTTCGGGTAATAAATTTGTAAGTAGTTCGTTACGTTTTTATAGTTTAATAAATTAAAAGAGGAGAGGAAAGCATTTTTACCAATAAATGATTATAATCTATAAACATGGCCTAATCGAATTTATATAACGTCAAGATGCGTGAAGGCGAATTCAAACACACATAATGTTCCATGGACTGAGGAGGTCATAATCTCTTGAATGATGAACATGAAAATATTGAGACAGTATTTTCAATCTGCTGTTGATCTAATACCAAAAAAACATAAATTATTACAATCAAGGTATCATTAGATGATTTGAAATCCATAGTATGAGAGAGAGGCCACAAAAATTATTCATCCTTCGAGCTCATCAATGTTAAACGGGTAAAAGGGTGCATTAAAATATATCTTACGTAATATTCTTTTCCATGCTTCGCATTTTGAAGATCAAAAAAATCATTTATGAAAAGTTTTAAATTTTCCCATCACTTTTTACTAGATACACCAATTTTACTCAGTGTTAGGGATGATCATCCGAAAAGGTTAATGTATATTATCACGTTAAAAAACTATTCATCAATCAGAACATTTTAAAAACGTATCAAAAATTAATCAACAAGAAAAACCTTTTCTGCTTTTCAATATTTGCATTCTATTGTACCTACCTGTAATAGTTTTCGATGGTAGCAATTGTTAGTTTTATCTACCATCTACCTATTTTACTTCTTCATGGTTGGGCATTCTTGTCGGCAATTTGCATTTGTTCATCCATCGTTCGCAGATAAGAGGAATTGAAATATTAGAGAAAATTATGTTCGAGAGGTGTACCTATTTGAACGCTAACGAATTCCACTCCTGTTTAGTGTAAAACTACAAAATCTGCCAAATGCCCAAAGCCAACGAGTGTTTGCTATGTGAAGCCTGGCTGTATTTAATATTATTTCAGGAACGAATCATATTCACTTTGTACATTGACATTTGCTGCTTAGAATTTTCCTTTCATGAAAATTTGGCTAAGGATTATATTTATTGATAAGATCTAAGCAATACAATTAATTAAAGCCATCAATGACTGAAATTGAGTTCATAGCTTTAAATTAACTATTCCGATTATGATGAATATTATTGTCATTTGCATAGTTAGTCGATGAAATGTATATTATTTCATTGTCGATCTTAGTTGTGTTGATTTCAATGTTGTTTAGTTTTATCTGTTGTTGAAACGGTTCATCTGATTACCAGTATATCTACTTTCAAGTACAATGTATTGCTTATGTAATTTATAGCTCTTTGTGCCAATTTTGTGTGTTGTGCATTATTATCACTTTCTTCGTATTATAAGAAAATAAATCAATTTTAAAATGTGACTGATTTGGTTGTTGTATATCCCAGTCCGAACACTCAACAATTTTAGCGAATGGACTGCGATGCGTACCGTGGTACTTGATACCTACTTAATAAATTGGAGAAAATACTCCACCTAATGAGAATCACTAGGTACTTGCAGTTCATGTCTTTGGGTCATTTACTATCAAGTTACTAATTTGACAATAAATTATAGTTGTCCGCAACATGAGATAAAATATTCGCCTAAATTATTTATGGTGGGCGTTCACTTCCACAAACAATATTGGTTATTCCATGCAGTACTATGAATATTATTAGGTTTTAGTTGCACTCTGTTGAGTTACATTGTTTTTGCTGGCAGGTGGATATTTAGATGTGAATCCAGTTGTGTCACCCACGCGAGAAACACGAGGTAGGTACCTACTATCCGCGAAAAAAGATAAAAAACTGCTAGATTATAGGAGACGTAATAACAGGTATAGGCACGTAACAAGAAGTCTTTTGATGTCCTGGGATATCCATCTATTACCGGTTCTCAGGTTGTGACTTTATTGTTATCCTTCACCACAATTCATTCCAGTGGCTGTCTTCTATTTATTCTTATTGGCGTAGTTATTGTTAGGACCAGTTTTGGATTAGGAACTATTTTCAGTACCTACCTTTAGAATTGAGCAAAAAATAAATAAAAATCCCCCCCCAAATTTGACGGTTTCTGTTTCAGTACGTGGATTGAAAAAAAAAGTAAAAACATCTGTCCGCCCTTCTTCGTACCTTCTTAGTTACCTACCATGAACTAAAATCAGTGAAATTTGGTTTGTAGTTCCCATTATTCAAGGGGTCTATTTCTCCGCGATGCTCGGCTTTACTTCAGTCACCTATAAGGGATGGAAAAAAGAGGTTAAATTTTTAAGAAAGCCGTAGCTCGAAAACTTTCAGCAGAAAGGTACCTACGGTTTTTAATACTTTCTAAATCACACCACCCGGAGCATTGTACGTCCAGCCGTTCGTTCTCGGTAAGGCCCTAAATTTGCACTAAAAAATGGTCAACGTGAGTGTGAATCTTTTTTTTTTCTTTCTCTTAGACTTAGACACATTCACCATAAAAGGTCATTGGCGACATAAATTATTATTATTTATTGTTTGCAATTTGTTGTAAAGTGATAACGTCTTCAAATTCTGGATCATACGGTGTACATCCAGCCCAGAAATCATAGCTAGGGAACACCTGACTGTATGAAATCGACCTGGTTGTTCCGTGATATTATTTCACTTGAAGAAAGATGGTTATTTGGATTTTTGTTTTGTTGTGGTTTTGTTGTCGTAACTTGAAAAAATTTGGTTCGGTGTTCGTCCGTGTACTCAAATAGCTTGCTTCACGCATAATTTTCTCAATTCGAATTCGATTTTGCTGAAATACGGGGGCCCCAGATGGTCCCCTGCGAATTACAAAACGATCGGATCATTGGTACGGCCACTGCGCATGCGCAAACGCGAATCCAAGTTGCTCAGTTTCTCACGCGTAAATGGCCCGGTTATGCTCTAATGTGGAGGATAGTTGGGGTGTAGCTCCTAGTTGGCCTCGTGTGCATTACAGAACGATCAGGTCATGAGTACTGCCGAGTTATCTACTCAGTTTCTTACTTTATAATGTCCCGATTATGCTCAAACAGAAAACAGTGATCTACACAGTAAGAAAAATAACCAAGGTACCTACATCAAAATGTTTGCTTTTGAAGTCAGGAGTTAGCTTATTTATGTTTTGATAGGTACCTATAATAAAACTCATGGTATAATATTCACATGGTAAAAATGTTTAATTTGGAAAAATTCCGCATATAAAACAAAAAACGCTGCAAAGTCCTTGTCACATTGTTTATTATTCTACTGGACATGCGTACAGAAGTTTTGGCTGTTCATTTATTGTTTAATTCATGTGCAATTATTTGCAATGGCTGTTTTTGATGGTTTCCACCAATTTTGGCTCCCAAAACAAATTAGGTACGCTCTTTTTTTTTTTTCAAATTATATTTGATCATTGTTAGTGCCATTTAATCGTCTTGATCCACGTGTTGACACTTTTTCTAGTGTTATTATACAAATTGACGGTGATTTCAGACGATTTCCCAGGTTTTTGACTCATAAAAAATCAATTTTGCTTGGTGCTGAACATTTAGTAGACCCTCAATTTTCCACTCTTTGGTCTTTCATATTCGGTCTTCTTGTCCCAAAAAACATGGAAAATGATAGGTACCTCAAAAGTTCATGTTACCAAAGCACAAAAAGTACCTATTTTTATACACATTTTCACTCATAACACCCCTGGGTATATTCCGATCGGGCTGAAAAGTTTCGGGACTCAACTAGGGCCCAAATGGAGCATGTGTGCGAAAGAATGACTTTTTTAGACCGAAAATGGAGCCGGTGCACGTGATACGGCGGACGGCGTACGGACATTGCATTTTTGGAATCTACGCACCTTGAAACGGAAAAGAAAAAATTTTGAGGGGGTGTTATAAAAATTTTTTGCTGAGCGAACACAATATAGTTGTATTATTCACGGAATAATAAACCAAAACTGACAACAGGGTGGTGGCAGAGCCGAATCATTGGTACGGACGTGGAATATTACGCTCGAACGAATCACAACCAAATTAAAGAAATGGTTAGTTTTACTTAGGCTCGAAGACGCATCTTTCACGTTTGAATTGAAATGCAACACCGAACAGAAGGCCAATGTGCAACAGAAACACAAAGAAGGTCCTGTTTAGCAAACAGTTCTCCTAATTAGACTAAATTTTGCTCCCCGCCTCAAAAGTAAATATTGACCGAAAAAAAAGTCACATTGCACTCTATCCAGGCATGATACATAGAAAAATAACGTCCAGTAAGGAGACACAAAAATGTTATTGTATAGTGTAATCAACCGGTTTGCAATAATTGCAGCGTTTTGGTTTATTATTCTGCGAATTTTACACCTATGTATTCGCTCGGCAAAAAATTTTATAACACCTCAAATTTTTTGTTTTTACGATTCAAGGTGCGTAGATTCCAAAACTGCAAGTCCGTCCGCCATACGCCGTATCAAGTGTACCGGCTTCATTTTCGGTCTAAAAAATCCGTTCTTTCGCACACAGGCACCGTTTGGGCCCTAGTTGTGTCCCGAAACTTTGCAGCCCAATCGGAATATACCCAGGGGTGTTATGAGTGAAAATGTGTGTAAAAATAGGTACTTTTTGCGTTTTAGCAACATGTTGGTAACATGAGCTTTTAAGGTATCGTTTTTCATGTTTTTGGGGACGAGAAGACCGAATATGAAGTCGATTTTGACCAAAGAGTGGAAAATTGAGGTTCTACCAGATGTTGAGCTCCCGAAATTGATTTTTTATGTGTCAAAAACCTGGGAAATCGTCTGAAATCACCATCAATTTGTAGAATAACACTGGAAAAAGTGTCAACAGGTGGATCAAAACGATTCGACTATCAATGATCAGAGATAATTTATAAAAAACACAAAAAAAGTACCTTATTCGTGTTTTGGGGGCCAAAATCGGTGGAAACCACCAGAGATAGCTATTTCAATTATTTTACATGAAAGAAACAATAAATGCACAGCCAACATTCCTGTAGGTATGTCCAGTAGAATAATAAACCCATGTGACAAGGACTTTTTGCAGCGTTTTCATTTTCATTCCACCTTGGCAATAAGTTGACACAAATCCCAACAAAAATGCAGTCCACCTTGCCAATCAACAAAAATGAACCTATATAACTTAAATCACTTGCGGCGGAGTAGTGGAAATCCATAGCAAGAAACTACAAGATAAAAATATAATAGTCTATTTCCACGTAAGAAACTAACTAAACTGTAGACCGGTTTCGGTTGTTAAACCATCATCAGTACACAATAAAGTTCTATTGTGTACTGATGATGGTTTAACAACCGAAACCGGTCTACAGTTTTGTTAGTTTCTTACGTGGAAATAGACTATTATATTTTTATCTTGAACCTATTACAGTTGATATGGAAAATTGAAGCTGATTTGAATAACAAGTGGGACTACAGGACGTACAACCGAGATTGAAAACTGGTTTTCAAGTGTAACTAACAATGCAGCCTTCTTAATCGTGCGGTGCTGAGGTATCCGTTCCTTCGGTTTCCCTTAATGTGCGGCTCTCTTCAGTAGGGATTCCGGTTTCTGAGCTCTCCAGGAAATCTTGTCGCTCAAAATCGCGAGTCTCTGGAGAGGGGCCGCCGTTCATGGCCTTGAATCTCCTCGACGGCTTTTGCCAGTTCGGCGGAAGACGTATCGCAGCAGAGTCAACCGGCGAAATAAACAGGAATAAATTTCACAGGAGCCCGCGAACACGTATGGATCGTCGGCTATGTTCCCCGGCCTCATCCTTCTGGCTATCAGCCACCCCGCAGTCGTTTCATCCCCAATCAGTAAGTTCCAGCTTATCTTACCTATCTGTAATAAATAGTATTTTACTGAATAATTTTAAATATCAGTTCCTTTAGAATCAATCGTAAATATACAAATCAAAACTAATTACGATCCGCCAACCCGAAATGGGTCAATAATAGTCACAAAAGCCTGTAAATTGGTACCTAACAGTGGCAGTCCGTCCGCTGCAGTTTTTCGAACTTGAAATTTCGGGACATTATTGATGGTTGACAGGCATAGATAAAACATATTTATGCTATATAATCAGTTCAATAGTGAACCTGTGGAATCGAGCACTGTGGTTTGCAGAGTAAAATTGTTTAATAATTAAGGTTTCACGTTTCCTGTCAACTACTATTATTTCCTCATGTTTGAGGGTAAATTTTAAACGTAAAAACGCTGCAAAGTCCTTGTCACATGGGTTTATTATTCTATTGGACACACCTACAGAAATTTAGGCTCTTCATTTATTGTTTATTTCATGCCTAATAATCGAAAAAGCTATTTCTGATGGTTTCCATTAATTTTGGCCCCTAAAACACAAATTAGGTACGCTCCTTTTTTTTCAATTTATCTTTGATCATTTTTTTGTAGTACCATTTAATCATCTTAATCCACGTGTTGATACTACTTCCAGTGTTATTATACAAATTTATGGTGATTTCAGACGATTTCCCAGGTTTTTCACTCATAAAAAATCAATTTTGGGAGCTGAACATTTGGTAGAACTCAATTTTCCACTCTTTGGTCAGAATCGACTTCATATTCGGTCTTCTCGTCCCCAAAACATGGAAAACGATATCTCAGCAGCTCATTTTACCAACATGTTACTAAAACACAAAAAGTACCTATTTTTATACACATTTTCACTCATAACACCCCTGGGTATATTCCGATTGGGCTGCAAAGGTTTGGGACACATCTGCGGCCTAAATGGAGCATGTGTGCGAAAGAATGACTTTTTTAGACCGAAAATGGAGCCGGTGCACGTGATACGGCGGACGGCGGACGGACATTGCATTTTTGGAATCTACGCACCTTGAAACGGAAAAGAAAAAATTTTGAGGGGGTGTTATAAAAACTTTTTGCTGAGCGAATACGTAGGTGTATTATTCACAGAATAATAAACCAAAAGGCAAAGGTACATACATACCAAGCTACCTAGTTTTCACGATCAACTCGATCTTCACGGATTTGTCACGCTCAACTCGAGAGCTCTTAAAATAGGGAGCTGTTTCCCATGTTTCAAACGGAAAATAACAATATTATTTTATTACATTTAAATATTTTTAAGTATCTTCTCGTGGCCCCGTCAGCCAATTTTCAAGTGGTCCCGCATTTTGATATTATGTTCCCGAGTTTGCATAGCGAGAGTGAGAAATTTTGAGAGCTCTGTCAGAACAACGAACACTAAATTAAAATGATTCTAGCGAAATATAATATTGTATTTCATGTTCTGACTTCCTGCTTCTTACTTCTGAAACGGGCCTAAGGCTCAAAGAGCTCTTTGTTTAAAGACGACAGCCCAAGTGCAAACAGCCGGGGTGGAATTTGTTTGCTTCCCGTTGGTTCTGTTCTTCCTATGTCTTGAAAATCTCCACAGCCAAATTATCGTTATGACGTCAAAGTTTGACGTCATAGCCGTCCTCGAACTTACGAAATTGCCCTCCTAGCACTTAGCAACCAGAAGGCCATCATAGGTTTCCAATGCGGGTGATCGATAGAATGTATCTGTAAATCAGATTGTAATCGACACAGAACAAAAGGAGTCGAACATCCGCAGGAGGCTGGTGGGTGTGGCTCATCACCTGTGTGGTAGGATGTATCTGCTCATAGCTAGAGAGGAAAAAAAAGCTGCAAATTATTACACAAAGGTTTATTATTTACCTTTATAGATCTGCGTAGATCACTGCTTTCTGTGGTCAATACCCTCGAGCACCCTCCAGGAAAGCCCTAAATGGAGTACTGGAGCTGGCCCCGGAATTAAAGTTTCATACAAATGCGCGGGATTCAATAATTCAATCATTATTTATTTGTAGTTATTCATGCAGCATAAGGCAAATAATAAACCGTAGTGTAATATTTTAGCGTTGTGTAATAATTTAACCAATAATACTTGTTCCCAATAACGATTGTTCAAGTTGAAGTACCTATCAACAAAATCCAAAAGATCCATCATTTTTTCAAATGAAATCACAGAACAACCAACTCGACTTCATACAGCCATCCGTGGTTATAATCAGGTGCTCCCTAGCAATGATATCTGGGCCGGATTTATACCGTATGATTCACAATCATGTTGACGAAGCTTTTCGGTGCAAGCGAGCGGCTGGTCGTACAGTGCTCCGGGTGGTCTCAAAAAATTCTCAAGTTCAATATCAATTTAAAAACGTTTAAAAAACCATACCCTTCCATCGACAGTTTTCGAGCAACGGCATTCTGAAAATTTCAACCCCTATTTTTCACCTCTTAGAGATGACTGACAGTAAACGCCGAGCTTCGGGGACCACCTAGACCCCGAACGGGACGTACAAACCAAATTTCATTAATTTTGGTTCATGGTAACTAAGAAAAGTGCAAAGTACAGCGTACGGCGGACAGAAAGAAATTTGTTATTGCATTTTCGGATTCTACATACCTTGAAACGGAAACCATCAAATTTTCATTTTTCATGCTCGATTCCAAAGGTTCAGTAGTGAAAATAATAAACGAAAATAAGTATGCCAATCTCGGGACCGTTGATATGTTACTTCGATTAGGTAGGTACCTGTGATATTATTGGTATATCTAATTAACTAACACCGGCAACTGATACCCGCGCTTATTAAACTACCCTAGTTCAAAATTTTTTGCTGGAATTTGCTTTCCAGCAAAAGAAAATTTTTAGCAAATAATATTGGATGCATGAAGCACGAAGCCAGGTACAGGCTCGGGATCCCACGTTCTCCTGGTATGAATGTGCGTTCACGTCCCCTCAGTTTTTGGCCTTCCTGTTTCTCCAATTTTCACATTCACGGAGCCTGAAATCTGCAACAGTTGGGTCTCTGTGTTTTTATCTCCCTTAGTGTCGCCTATTGTGCGAGTTGAGGGCGTGTGCACCAACGAATAGGATTAGTCCGTGGCCATACTTGGAGGCACATCAAAAGATCTCTGGGTGAGTTATAAAAATGACGTAAGTTGCAATATAATGGCTGATGATGAGTATAAATTGGTAGGTTATGTAATTAAGAAGATGCGATCCCCCTCCCACCCCCCTCTCTTGCCTGAGGGACCCTTAAAAGGGGAGGGGGGGTTCTTTATTACTGGCCCCCATTTTGATTTCTTATTTTGAATAATGAACCTTTAAAATCGAGCATGAAAACAAAAATTTTAACCCCCCCCCCCCCCCCCCCCCCCTCATAATTTGATGTTTCCGTTTCAAGGTAAGTACGTAGAATTCGAAAATGCAACAACAAAAATTTCTGTCCGTCCTTCGCACTTTCCTTTGTTAATATGAACCAACATTGATGAAATTTCGTTTGTAGGTCCTATTTGGGGTCTAGCTGGTCCGCGAAGCTCGGCGTTAATGTCAATAATCTCTAAGGTGAAAAATAGGGGTTGAAATCTCCACGACCCGTTACCTCGAATTGTCATACGGTTTTCAAATAGTTCTTGAACTTGGGAGTTTTTTGAGACCACCCGGGGCATTGTCCAGCCGTTCGTTCACAGTAAGGCCCCGAAGTTTGCACTGACAGGCTTCGTCAACAGGAGGTTGAATAAAATTATTGTATACATTCAGCCCAGATATCATTGCTAGAGATCACCTGATTATAATCACGGATGGCTGTATGACGTCGAGTTGGTTGTTCTGTGATATTATTTCATTTGAAAAATGAAGGCTCTTTTGAATTTTGTTGATGGGTACTTTCGCAACTTGAACAAACGTGGAAGTATTGCTGGGTAAATTATTACACAACGGTAAATTATTACACAACAGTTTATTATACCTACTATCTAGCAGAACGGGGGTCTATACGGTAAATTATTACACAACGGTTTATTATTTGCCTTATGCTTCATGAATAACTACAAATAATTAATTATTTAAGTACCTATTGAATCCCGCGCGTTTGTATGAGACTTTAATTACCAGGCCGGCTCTATTTAGGGCTTTCCTGGAGGGAGCTCGAGGGTACTGACCACAGAAAACAGTGATCTACGCAGAAGGGGCATCTACACAGGTAAATAATAAACCGTTGTATAATAATTTGCCGCGTTTTGAAATCAAATTGCTACGCGAAAACTCGACAGCAAAATAAGTTTCAGGAGCGTTTTGGAGTCTAGAAAACACGTACTTTCCATTCGTCTTTCGGCTACAACGATTTTATTAACTCAAACAAGTGAAAACTTGTGATGGAAATGTCGGGGGCCAGTAACGACGCATTTGACTGGTGTAATTCTTTGTTACTGGCCCTCAAAATGTTCCTTCTATTGTGACGAATCCTGTTGATTGTTGATTCATCAACTGTCTACTGTATCAACAACAGCCCGGGTCTGTTCATGATCCCAGACCCGGACTACTTACCGACTATAAAAATAATGATACCCATCGTTGTAGGTAATACTATCTACTCTCTGTCTAGTGCTGCAAGGTCTAACGCGGTTTCACCTGGAAGTGCGTGGATGAGCATTGATTAAAATGTGTAGATTCGCGTGTGTAGATAATATATCTGGAGGTTCTCTTCCCTCGTATCTCAAATACTAGGTACCCCCCTCTCCTTTCCATCCATAATGACATTGCGCAGATTAGTTGATTAAAAGATTAGTTTATTTATTCATTTATTTATTTATTTAATGATTACGGGATCACAGATCCCAATTACAATAAAGAATGACTAATGTTTACAAGACAAAGATTGATATATGATCGATTCGACTTCCGCAATGCTAACACAAAACACAATATAAGAAATACAAAATTAATAGACTAAATAATGTTGGCCAAAAAGTAACTGTTCAATTTCCTCTTAATTACTTCCTCACTCTCAAGATACAAATCAAAATATGTAGATGTATGTGTTTATTGAAATATGTAGATTAATTGAAAATTGTAGATTAGTTGATCCCATTTCAACACGCTGTGTCCTTGTCACATGGGTTTATTATTCTACTGGACACACCTACAGAAATTTTGGCTGTTCATTTATTGTTTCTTTCATGTGCAATTATTGAAATGGCTTTTCGATGGTTTCCACCAATTTTGGCCCCCAAAACCACGAATTAGGCTCGGTTTTTTTTAAACAGATTATTTCTGATCAATGATAGTACCATTTAATTGAATTTGATTCACCTGTTGATACTACTTCTCGTGTTACTGTACAAATGTATGGTGCTTTCACACAATTTCCCAGGTTTTTGACTAATAAAAAATGAATTTTGGGAGCTTAACCTTCGGTGCAACCTCAAATCTTCACTCTTCGGTCAAAATCAACCAAATATTCGGTCTTCTCGTCGTAAAAAACATGGAAAACGGTACCTCACAAGCTCATGTTCACTAAAACCTCAAAAATCCCTCGAAAACCCCTATTTGTACACCCATTTTTCTCCCATAACACCCCTGGGAGTATTCCGATCGGGCTGCCGTGTCAGAGCACAGCTAGGACCCAAATGTGTTCCCGAATGGGGACCAAACTTTGTGAGGAAGAACGACAATTTTAGACCAAAATTTAACGTAAATTTAAGGCTGAAACTTCGTTAGAACCTCAATGTTCCACTCTTTGGTCAAAATTGACTTCATATTCGGTCTTCTCGCCCCAAAAAACCATGGAAAACGGTACCTCAAAAGCTCATGTTACTAAACCACAAAAAGTACCTATTTTTAAACCCATTTTCACTCATAACACCCCTGGGTATATTCCGATCCGGCTGCAAAGTTTCGGGACACAACTACGGCCCAAAGGAGCATGTTTGCGAAAGAACGAATTTTTTAGACCGAAACTGAAGCCGGTACACGTGATACGGCGGACGGACATTGCATTTTTGGAATCTACGCACCTTGAAACGTAAAAGAAAAAAATTTTGAGGGGGTTTTATAAAAATTTTTTGCTGGGCGAATACATAGGTGGATTATTCGCAGAATAATAAACCAAAAAGGGATAACATGCTGGAGGGTAAACCGTCCAAAATCACAAAATACAGATTCGTTGGAGAATGAAAGGAGGGTTGAGGGCCAGTAGTAATAAAGAATTTAACTGGGAAAACGTGTTTTCTAGATTCCAAAACGCTCCTGAAACATTAAAACTTAAATTTTATAAAAATAGGGCCAGTAACAACACCCAAAATACTCGTATATCGACCCCAAATATCGACTGAATGTAATAAAGTACATCTCATCTGCATCTCTTTGAACCTACATTATGTGTTATTCCTAAAATCTGCGTAATCAATTTGGACTCTAGACTTTGTATTTCATTTGATGCAGCGTCTTCTGTCGATACCACCAACTGTAGGTCTGTAATCATGATATTATGATAAGTACGGCGAAGAGGTGTAGTACACTGCACTTCCATAAATATGAACATTAGGAACTTTTACCACAGAAAAAAATCATGACATGTATGTTAAACACCACAATCAGACACCACACAACCCAATGAAATATAGCATTTACCTCCCAGGTGAGGTTTTGACTTCCCTAACGATTTGGCCATGTAAGTTTTCAAGGACGAGCCTAGACATCTAATAATATCCCCATAATTATGCATATCTCTGCTCCACTGAGCACGAAACCGAACTGTTAAAAATTCGTTTGTATAATCATGTTTCTGTACATCTACCATTAAAATCAAATACGTGCAAAAATCCAACAGGTACCTAGTTACCGAATATTTCTACCGTAAATATGACAGTTACATACCTACTGTATTGCTATGATAGATACTTGATATTCCTCCCGATATTGTAATCATTATTCCCACCATTTTACCCCGCCATTTATTACTGCTGTAATATAATTAGAACCGTACGCTGAAAAATAACTGCCGTTCATTTTTGTCAACCGTTTGACACGAGTCACGATTTCCAGGCGTACAGTTGCACAACAGAATTACTCCTTGTCACCCGGCTTTAATTACAACTTCAATTATTCCCACAAACGATTCAACAAGCAATTTGGAACCTGTATTTTTCCGAATCCCACTTTTTAATCACCCCCCTAACTAATCGCTACCCATTGAAAAACACGTTTACAAAACTTACCTTAAACAACTTGGTTATTGTAGAATCGTAATCTCAAAATCAACAATTCTATGTAGGAATTGTTATCATTGATAAGATATCGGCAATTAGGGATTCAACATTTTGATAATTGATACGTAGATCTTGAGAACGAGGGGTGATATCACAGTGACGCCTTAGAGATCTGAGGCAAATATCTCCGAGAATTTTCCAAATTCCGTTGGGTCATTTGTTGTTGAGAAGTGAGCAAATTCGAAATGAGCAAATTAATCATGAAATCGGAAAAACCCGTTTCAAACTGAAAGCAACGAAACCAACGGTTACTTTGTTTTGACAGAAAACTCCGTTTTTATTCCAATTATTCCATAATAGGTACGTACCTCCCAATATGAGGATCTTCAGGGAAGCTGGAGCATGTGTCACTTGACCTTTTCAATGTTGTTGCTTCAACCGCCTATTTCTTCTTTATTTCAGGCAGTGCTCTGAAAAAGTGTGACGCACTCGACGACAGTTTGGACGCTTGCATATTGGAAAATCTTAATGTGGTCATCCCCAGCCTAAAATCAGGTTCGTTTATGCTAATTAAATTTCAACAATAACAAAGATTTATGTATTGATCCTGGGGGTGTAGAATTAGTGCCTTCTTCAGTTTAAAAGAGGCAGTTTTAATTTAGGTCCTTCCAGGTTGATCGTAGACAACTAGGTAGGTCGAAACACACAGCTAATGTGATGCACGTTATCGAGTGTGTCACGTTCGCAGTTTGTTGTTCTTTTCTTCCTGGAGGCACGACTTTTATGTTTCATTCTCCACGTGACTTGAGTTTCTGAAGTCGATACTGCCTTCCAAAGTAAAAAAGCCGTAGACTCGATTTTTTCCAATTTAGAGGTTTTGGTATGGCTGGATTCGTATCTTAAAGACCTATTTTGGTATCTAGTTTTAAAAGTTGGGAAAATTTTCCTAAAAAAGTTATTCAAGGAAAACGTCTACGGTTTTTCGAGTTTTTGATGGTTTTCCAACTATGAAACGCAGTAGTACCTAGTTCTTCCAATAAATAAAAACAGTAGATCCTAGACCTATGGTGTTAATTCATTGGACCATTAAATTTAATTTAATGGTCATCAGGACATTGCTGTTTTTCTTTGTTGTATCCCTCTCATAGTTGTCTGAATTCGTCAGGCGGTACCGTTTTAGCGAATTTTCGAAGAAAAGGAAGCTATTGTTCTCGGTCCAAAATTTTTAAAACTCGAATTTCCGAAAGATTTTTATACCAAAATCCGTTTCAGACCATCCTGAATTCCCTGCCGAAAGACACCAAAAATTATATGTATATATATATATATTTATATATTTATATATTTATATATATATTTATATATGTATGTGTCATTCCAGACGAAGATGGGCAGAATCGGGTCACTCTAAGGGGGAGTTTTGGGGAGTTTTAGGGGGGGAAATTACCCATAAATTCCCAAAATGAAAAAGTCTGACAAGTGACACCTCATTTTAAAGGTTTTTGTACGCTGAACACGATGGTGAAATCAGAATTGCGATATCTCATTCCATTCTCAAACTGGAGCACTTTGAAGATGAATGAACGTGGTTATTTCTTGAGATGTTCTTCCTGGTTCGTCTGCTCTAATCTGATAACGGAATGGGATATCGCAATTCTGACCACCATCGTGTTCAGCGTTGGAAAATCTACAAACCGAGGTGTTACTCGGCAAAAAATGGAACAAAAAATTTGTTACGTACCCAATACCTACTCTTCTGGTATTCAAAACATTTTTGATTTCCCCCTCCCCCTCCTTCCACCCCAAATTTTACTTTGCGTAAAACTACTCCTGTTTTAATTTTGTATGGTATCGAGTTGGGAAAACATTGGCCGAAAATTAGGTAATTTTCAGAAAATTTTAGGCGGAGGAGGAAGATGCCGAAAACTTCGAAAATTCGCTCTTATAGCCATGCTGCATGACTGTGGTTTTTCAGTTCTGTGATGCGCGCCAAAAGCTTCGAGCGATCGACCGTAGGTGACTTCCATGGCGGTGAGTCGTATTTTACAAGGAAAAATAAAGCGCGCAACGCAGAAAAGCAGTAGCAGACGCTCTACCGTTTTTTGAAGCAAAATTTACCTCATTTCTGCAACGGAGAGAAACAGTTGTTTATATAAATTTATGTGTATTCTTCCAAAATTGATGCGCCTTGCTACTACAGACGTAGAAACTAAATTTGGATCAATTGCAAAAAAAAAACCACAGTCATGCAGCATGGCTATAAGAGCGAATTTTCGAAGAAATAACCACGTTCCTTCATCTTCAAAGTGACCCAGTTTGAGAACGGAATGAGATATCGCAATTCTGATTTCACCATCGTGTTCAGCGTACAAAAACCTTTAAAATGAGGTATCACTTGTCAGACTGTTTCATTTTGGGAATTTATGGGTAATTTCCCCCCCCCCCCTAAAACTCCCCAAAACTCCCCCTTAGAGTGACCCGATTCTGCCCATCTACGAACTTAGCCTGTCGATTGCCAAGACAGATTTTTCGTGCAAATTTGAACTTTTTATCTCAATTCTTTCGAGAGTTATCGTCTGGAATGACACATACATATATAAATATATATATAAATATATAAATATATACATATATATATACATATAATTTTTGGTGTCTTTCGGCAGTGAATTCAGGATGGTCTGAAACGGATTTTGGTATAATAATCTTTCGGAAATTCGAGTTTTAAACATTTTGGACCGAGAACAATAGCTTCCTTTTCTTCGAAAATTCGCTAAAAATTGAAAAATATTGAAGAATGCCCATTTTACAGCCTAAATACTTTACCTGCGTTTTTCTCAAAACTAGATTTCCTTGTTCTACGGCTTTCTTGCTTTGGACGGCAGGATAGGTGTACTACAACCCTTGGGGGATAACAACATGCTACTTCAATGTGGAATAGCGTGAGATTCTTTGATTATGCCTGATGAAATGCTACCTGTCTCCCTAGAAGTTGAACTTATTACCCCAGATATAATTTCAACAGTTTCTGACGTAGATGTGCGTTCTGTATGCAATCCCTCGATGATACACCGGTGCGGAAAAGCGTGAGGTCCTTTGATTATGCCTGATGAAATGCCTCCCTGTCAACCTACGAGAATAAGTTGAACTCATACCCCAGACGTATCATTTCAACAGTTCTAAACATAGTTTGAGAGTCCCACGCAAGAATAAATGTCCTCTGAACCGAAAGACGAACAGTGAACGAGTCCCTGTTACATATCTCAATATTCTATATCTCAATCCCACGCGTCGATGTCTTTCGGGGATTTCAGTCGGTTCTACGTAATTTAATAGCAACCCATTACTGACATGGCTTAATCGTGAAATGGAAGTACATCAGTGGACCAGTTCTCATATATATTTTTACAAAATGTAGGGTTTTCAATCAAAATACAAGTGAAAGAATTTGATGAATAGGCATTTCAAGGGAAATACGTTCAACCCCCCTACATTTGAAATCTTTTTTTTTCGTAGAAGTAATTATGAAGTAATTAATCAATATTGCGCCGTACCTTCCGACCGACCGACCAGTGGAAATTCCCCCTTTATTTCCGGTTTGGAAATAAAGAAGGCAGCCTAAATAATTACTGCTAAGATTTTTAAGTAGTTGTTTACCCATATAGAATGGTTTCAGTTAGGTAAGTTTTGAAAAACGACTACGAGTGTGATACAGGTACCTACAACATGTACCACCAGGTACCTTCACAAAATGCCACAAATACTCTTGCGCAGTGATAGAAGGGTTTCACAGACAACGTCTGGCATTAATCTGACTGTTTCTCGTCAACAATTGAATGTTCGGAAAACATCCGAATTTAGTCGAGTTAATTCAAATTATTATCGTTTCGAACTCATTTTTGAAAGGTTCAGGACACTCTTTTTTAGATTTCAACGGCCTTAGGCCTGAGAGAGGGAAAGCCAGTTGTAGTTCCTGAGACAGCCCAGTTGGGCCTGAGATAGCCCTGTTGGTTGCTGTCAAACCAAAATCTCTCCACTGGAAGGTAGAGAAGCCTTGGATTCGTGGCTGTGTAAAAAAAAATCATGTCCTCCAAAATGAAAATTTCCACTACCATTTTGCGTTACAGACATCGAGGAATTTTTGGTTCTCTGTCTGTCTGGTAATTCCCTGTAGCGCCCTTGTACTACCCGAAATAATGGTCGAAATGGGCTGAAATTTGGAGGGTAGATGCGGATTATCATGCGGATCATTGAAAAATACCATAACTTTCGTCCGCGCATGCGCAAACGTGAAATACTTGGAACGCCCATAACTAACCATGATTGATTGAAGTGACTAACCATGATTGTGATTCAAGTGAGGAATCTATACTGCCTACTCGAATTGGCCGACGTTTTTATTTATTTTTGTTTTGAAGTTTCTCAACTTTTTTCCCGAACTTTACCCGGACTACAAGTTGTGTAAAAATATAAACAGGGAAGAGAAATAATTTTCTCAACGAGTAGTGTTCGGAAAAAGGAGATTGTAGTGAATGAAGTGGATTACTACTCGCTCTGAATGGCACGCTAATTATTACCAAACTATAACTTTGTGATCCCCCCACCTCTTCGCAAACGGTAAAAAACGTGCTGTTGACAATGTGTATAATATTATATATGAGCTACAGGGGTCACACACAAAACGATATGCAGGTATGTAAAGAGCAGCCACCTAAAGATCTTAGGAAGAGAAAACATAGGTTTATGGGAGTAGACATGACAGCGGTCATTTCATCACCATCACCATCATCGTGGCATCAAAAAAGATTATGGAAAAATAATTAGAAATATATTTTTATAATTAGAAATAAATGAATTAGAAATATAGATATTTACTGATTGAGGCAATTTTCCGTTTAATCGTCTTCATTTTGTTCAAATTTTGACGTTGTTTAAAGGATGGGAGTGGATCGATTTGCCTGGAATAGACCCGATTGAGCTTCCCAAGAAACTGACGCCATCTTACCACGATGGTAACTTGACCTTGGATGTAGTACTGTCGAATTCAGTGCTTCAGGGATTATCCAGCACGAGGCCGCTGGTTGTGAGGTAAGACAAATAATGAATGCGCTCCCTGCACTGATTGCATAAATATAATATTCCAACCCAATTCATACCGAGCTTTAGCTGTAGAAGATCTGGTGCCCACAATGTTATAAAGTTTTTTTAATTATTCATTGCGTTCCATCGTGAACGCCTTGTGACCCTGAGCGCGGACATCACAAGGGCTACGGCAACGGTTACCTGTCTTCATGAATATGGAAAGTTGAACGAACATTGATGAAGAATACTGAATGAGAAGATTGTTTCAAATGAACGAATATTTTAGTAGTAATTAAGCAGGTAACTGAACTCATGGAAAATTACACAACAGGTGATATTCTTGAAATGTATCGAAGGAACTAATAATAATACTGTTCTTGGAGAGGACAGTTTGTTTCATCGACACGTCCCCTCAAACTAGACCTGTCGAATATTAATTAAAACTGTCTGCTCTCCGATTAGCTACACTTAGGTACCAAAATCTATAGCGCAAACAATTACTCACACCGATCATGAAAAAATCATCACTTAATCAGTACTGGTTCGTATTACCTCTCACAAGTTTCGATGTCATGAAACAAGAAACTCGAATCCACTTGTTATCACAAATGGGTAGGTACCTACCTGAGTAATGGCACTGCTCTTGCAGTGAATGATGAACGTTGGTTATTCGCTAAAATACAGTGGTAATAATGGTAACCGACCGCTGTAATACAGAACTGGAAATAACGTTGGACCACCATGCAGGCACTTCGCCCCAACCTGCTGTAACATTTACATCCTAAAACATCTACTAAAACAATTACATCCTAAAACATTTACTAGTTATAAGATTTGTATACATTCTTTGCATATAATGCTATTAGTATCTGGTAATTAGCATCTAGTGAAAGTTGTTGAAGCATCTATTACGTCCACTGAAATAATATAGAATCTGTAGCTACTGTTCCCAACTCCACACCACAAATCACATATCACTATCGTTATAAGAAGCAAAGTGTTATTATATAGGAATACGTATCACTAGAAATGTTTCTAGTGGCTCCATTGTCCAGTCGAAGTTTTACTGTCTTTAGGCAATGTCGAGTTTTAATAATTCCAATGAAATCAACAATATTTTGTTCAGCCTCATTCTTGTTCTTCAAGAGCTTGACAATAGTAAAATGTGAATAATCATCAACCAAGACTTGAAAATAACGATGTCCCTCGTTTTGTGGGTGGATTTATTGGTCCAGCGAGGTCAGAATGGACCAATTGACCGATTTTCGTCGTGTTTTTGTTAGATTGTTTGAAAGGTAACCTCGTTGCCTTACCTTCAGCACATGATTTACAAGGCTCTTTACTAAAAGGTAAACCCAGTTTTACTAATCCTAAATGATTCAAATGACCAAGTCTTCTATGCCAAATGTCATGTTGGGAAGCATTTCAAAGCTTGTTTTAACTTGGCTTTGTCAATGTCCAATTTTAAAATGAACAAATTACCAACTTTGGTACAAGGAAACTGGCATCCTTTGCCATTAATTTTAGGATTATTGCCATTAAACACGACTTCGAGACCGTTGTCCAAAAGTTTCCCGACTGATATCAAATTGTGCTTGAGATCGTTCACTAACAAAGCGGAAAAATGGACTTTTCGTTTATTGCAGATCGCGTGAATGGTTCCCCGTGTATACGCTTTCATTCCGTTTCCATTAGCAGTCCCTATAGTGACAGGGTGCGGAAGGATTTCAATTCCAGTCATCCATTGTTCCAAATTTGCGCGAACCAAATGTTCAGTAGCGCCTGAATCTAGTATGAAGCTTGAAACATCATGGATTTCTATATTTAAAGCAGCAATAAAGCTAGTAGATTCATCCGTGACGCGACGAACCGTTATTCTCGATCGAACTACAACGTTCATAGAAATCAAATAGGTAGTGTAGGCGCTTAGGAGATGATTTTTGTTGTTAGTTTTTCTACCTCGTTTTTATATTTCCGCGCCACATGTTTTCCTCCCAACGTAGTTACCTCTGATAAATAATAAAATTCATTCGAGTCCAGAAATTGATCAAGCGAGTTCGTCATATCAAAAGATTTGTACAAACGTACAATTGGTGACCCCGAACTAGAAAAAAGAAACGAAGAAATCGTACAGTGATAGAAGATGGAAGGAGCAGAAGACGCAGCTCACGTAGCGGACGTAAGCGTAAAATTGCCGGCATTCTGGCCTGGAAAACCTGATATATATAATATGGTTCCACCAAGTCGAGGCCCAATTTAAATTGAAACGCATCACTGCCGAACAGACCAAATTTGACTATCTTCTGGCGCAAATGGACAAAATTTACGTGGAAAACATATACGATCTTGCCACTTCTATACACACCGACAAAAATACACGCAAGCAAAAAACCGCCTAATCACACTTTTCAAAGAAAGCGAAGAGTCCCAAGAAAGAAACCTACCAATAGTTTGCCCCTTAGTGTCTGGGACCAAGTATCCGAAAGATAAGACGAAAAACGCACGAGTAGTGAGGTCTCGTCTGATAGACACTCTGAAGATGAGCAATGAAAAAAAATAAATAAATAAAATAAAATAAAATAAAATAAAAAATAAAGAAGAAAGAAAAACTAATACAGAAAGTTAACCTACAGAACAGAAAAATCAACCGAAATTGGTACAAGAGCTCGAACGGACCCCAAAACTTCCACAAAGGGTTCGCGAGTATATGTTTCGATTGACCGACAGAAGCCAGCGTATATTATATACTAAGACACAATGACATAAGACGAATTCAAGAAAGAAGACATTCAAGAAAGAAGAAAAGTTCAAGAAAGAGGACAAAATCAAGAAAGAAGACAAATTCAAAAAAGAAGAAAAGTTCAAGAAAGAGGACAGAATCAAGAAAGACAAACTCAAGACAGAAGTCAAAGCCAGAGGACACAAACAGAACAACAACAAAAGAATGCAACAGTAACAAGAACCAAGAGGAACAAGAAAACGCTAAGGGGGGAGTGAATGTAGGCGCTTAGGAGATGATTTTTGTTGTTAGTTTTTCTACCTCGTTTTTATATTTCCGCGCCACATGTTTTCCTCCCAACGTAGTTACCTCTGATAAATAATAAAATTCATTCGAGTCCAGAAATTGATCAAGCGAGTTCGTCATTTCAAAAGATTAGTACAATCGTACAGGTAGTTAGAATACAAAGCAAATGAGTTGACTGAAACAACACGCTTACATCATCGAATGAAAAATTATAACGCGAGACAAATTATCACCAATTTACATGAAAGTAGAGAGCCAGAGATGTTGGGTTTTGGTGAAAGTGCTTCTCTCTCCCCACGGCTTCGGTATGTCCTGGGGACGGATTGCGGGAATCATTGGTTGGTAAGGAGATAAGTTGAAACTGGAGCAAAAAGAATCAATATCTTATACCTACCTTGATGGTGAATCATTTATGCGCCTGGATCCCTTGGCCTCAATTTATGACAGGCTTTCAAGACAATACGGATCCTCTGCAAGGTGAACAAGCGTTATAAAGTCGTTGCGATAGGCTGGGGTCGAAGTTTATTTCCTGAAAGTTGACACCATATTTGGTGAGCGGATGACAGCCTTCTTCCTACAGTTCTCAGCGTTAGGAGTCAAATGAAGAATTTTCGCTATGCATTGCTTCCAGTCAGAAGTTGGAATAAACTGGGAGTTTTCGTAATTTTTACTTCTTCACATCCATTACAGTTTAGACAGTGGATAATGTGGATAGACTCTACGAATTTGCAACTTCTTTAATAGAGTTTGAGTTCTAATTTGTTTTTTAATTTGTATATGGCGTAAAAATATGAACTTCATCAAACTACATCAATCCTTGCTAAGCAACTCAGGGCAACTCTGGCATTGGGTCTCTCAGCACAGTGCCTAATACCAGTTGTATTACGCACCTACATGATTCTACATGATTTCATAAATTATTGTAACCTAATAATAAGTTGGTTCCCTTCATGTTCAATAATTATTTAAACAAAATTTACAACTAATTAATTTCTAACTATGATTTTATACTGTCGAAGAGCGTATGCTTGTTTGCGAACGTGAAGTGTTGTACCAAGTTTGGTGTACCGTGTATTTTACTTGTACGATCTGCCTTAATTTAAAAGGCCAGAACATCAAGAAAAAAACCGAGTTCCCACCTTCACACAGGTTTCCAGTAGCGCAACAGCAAACATATTTCGAAACATGTCGTGAACATGGTATTTTGGAAAATCAAACGTGTCATTTTAAAAATCTATACCTGGTAGTACCTACTGTGATCGACTACAATATGTTATACGTATAGGAATAGTATGTGATAAATAATATTTCTACAGAAATTCAGCTATAGACCTGCAGCCCTAGCACGAATACCTACAGCTATTTATTTATTTATTTACTTTATTTTTATTGACTGACACGGGCAAAGCCCAAATTACAAGGTAGAAAAAGAGAAGAAGATAACATAAGGAAAAACAAAAACTGAATGAAACCAGTGGTGAGAATAAATAGCTAAAAGAAGATACATACTTGAAATAAAACGAAATCCATCCATATTCGAAATCCATATACCTATATTATCATTCATTACATTGTCTACCGATGTCTATCTTTTGGTTACTTAGTTGCAAATTCTCGCTTATAGCGAAATAGGGATTGAGGAGGTGGTACCGATATTTTGCAGGTACCTATTCAAAATTGTCTTCTTTGAGTTCAGCTGGAGAAGTATTTCCAGAAACTTTTACAGAATTTCTCAAAAATCTAAAATGTTCTTCTAAAAATCTAAATCTAAAATGTTCTTCTAAAATGTTCAAATGCGTTTATTTGAGTTGGTGCCACCCTAACACCCCTTTTGTAGAATATTATGTAGTGACAATCGGTGGTTAATTTTGTATTCCCGTTTCCAAAGTGGGCTTAGCAATGACAATTTGTAAGCATATATAAGTAAATATAAGCACGTAACGCGCAAATCGTCCTATTTTCGGATTTACCTGTAGACTAGGTAAAACAGTCAGCGATCACCTTTTTGCTCACTTCCGACGGGATGGAAACGACGATTAATGAGATAATTTTTGCCGCCGTCGGTTTCCAAGTAGGATTAAATCCTGCTTGACGTCACTAGACCTCTGTGAATCCCATTCTACCAATGGGGTACAAAACGCATTACAGCACCCCAGGTTAGAGGGGTCGCCGATCCCCAGTCCTCTCCGTCCAGGGACCTGTTATTGGACTCGATTTTCTGCAAGGCAGCGCGGAGATGCGGAAGGGACGAGCTCTGTTCAGGCGATTCCCAAGGTTGGGCAGGTTTTTTTTTGCTCTCTCCCTAGTTCCTCTATTTTTTTTTATGGCAGTAGTAACCACAGGGGCAAGTCAAGTCTCGTTGCTGCTTCACCTTTCGGGTTCTTGAATTCTGTTGATTCGATAAACAAATATTTAAAGCCGCCCTTGGCATTGGCTGACACAAGGTGAGGCAAGAAAAAGGAGTGGAATAGATACCCACCTATGTTATAACACCCTGTGCAGTACATACAGTTCACTGTAGTGAACGCTACAACTTACGTGCATCGAGTTGAAAGTACAAACCACTATAATTTAATGATTTGGTTTTGTTAGGTAGTGTGAAATCCTCATTTAATAATACTACTTTTTTTGGCTGATGATGCACAGGGGCGATCCAATCGGGAATAGCGACATACGAATCCTCTGCTGATTTAAATTCGTTATTTGAGACTAGTTTTGGGCTATCTCACCCACCTGTCTGTAAAGATAGAAAAATAAAAGGTTGAACGTGAAATGGAAGCCGTGCGTAGGGATGGCAACGATAAATCGATGTTTTCGAAACATCGGTGTTTTGAAGAAGAAAAAACCTCGATGTTTTTCCACCGATGGTTTTTAGCCGATATTTCCAAGCCATCGACGTATCGATTTTTCACAGCTTCGATACTTCGATCGATTTTTGGTTTATTATTTTCAATAATGAACCATTGGAATCGAGCATGAAAAAAAAAATTCTTACCCCCCCTCAAAATTTGATGGTTTACGTTTCAAGGTATGTAGAATCCAAAACTGCAATAAAAATATTTCTGTCTGTCCGCCGTACGCCGTACGCCGTACGCCGTACGGGCCACTTTTCTTAGTTACCATGAAAAAAAATTGATGAAATTCGGGTTATAGGTTCCGTTCGGCGTCTAGTTGGTCCTCGAAGCTCGACGTTACTGTGAGTCATCTCTAAGGGGTTCAAAATAGGGGTTGAAATTTTCAAAACGCCTATACAATTTTTTTACGTAAATATTTTTACGGTTTTAAATAGTTCTTGAACTTTCGAGTTTTTTAAGACCATCCGGAGCGTCGTACGTCCAGCCGTTCGTTCACAGTAAGGCCCCGAAGTTTGCACCGACAGGCATTTTCGACTCCAGTGTGAATGAAATTGTATACAATTCAAACCAAATCTCGTAACCAGAGACGCGCCCACAATAGGAATTTGTGAATACGGCCAATCATTGGTAGGGATCACCTGATTATATTGGCGGAGTATGAAGTCGAGTTGGTTGTTCTGTGATATTATTTAATTTGAAAAATGATGGCTCTTATGGAGTTTGTTGGTAGGTAGTGAAACTTGAAGCAACAACAAACGTTGAAGTATTATTGATGGGTAAATTATTACTACGGTAAATCATTACTCAACGGTAAATTATTACACAACGGTTCATTATACCATCTACGTAGAAGGGGCTGGAGTTTGTTGGTAGGTACTTTTGCAACTTTTTTCACTCCTCATCAACAATTTCTTTTCAGAACTTCATTATGTGTGTTTCTTTTTGTTAGGTACTGTTTGTCATCGGCAGAACTATTTTAGCAACATTTAACTCGTGATTTAGGTAGGTACCTAGTAACGAGTAAGGGGTTAGGTACTAACCTACGGAGGGTCTGCGATCTACATAATATGTATAGAATAGTACATATCATATTATATAGACGGGTTTTTTAATATTTTTTTTCTGATGATGCACATGGGCGATCTAGTCGGGAATAGCGACAGACGAATCCTGTGCTGATTTAAATTCGTTATTTGAGACTAGTTTTGGGCTATCTCACCCACCTGTCTGTAAAGATAGAAAAATAAAATATTGAACTTGAATGGAAGCCGTGGGCAGGGATGGCATCGATGGTTTTCAGTCGATTTGTCCATGCCATGCCATGGAAACTTCGATGTTTCCAGTTTGCCGTAAGCCATTTCACATTTTATTTAAACTGCTGCAAATACTGCCCCATCTTCACGTCGGCCCCTTCGATGTATGTATCGATGTTGGTACAGTAGTACTAACTACCAAAACGAACATGTTTTCTGTTAAGATCGTTCTAGGTATCTATGAGAAGTTGAAGGAGACAGATTCGCATTCTCATAGTATTTTGCCAATATTCATAATTTACCTACATAACAGTTTATTTTTCTATCTTTACAGATTAATTACGGTTGATTTAGCCCGAAACTAGTCTCAAATAAAAATATAAATCAGCAGAGGATTAGTTCTCTATTTGTTTTTCACTTTCGGATAAAACTCGAAAAATAAAAATAGCCATACCACGGTTGGTAATTTCTTTGTATGAATGACATGGCATATGACCGTCCAAACAGTTGTTTAAGCTACTTGTTTGTATAATATTATGCTTATTTTATAGTAGCTTTTATAAAATAGCGCTACACAAGTGCTAATACCTACCTATTTTGGTGAGTAGGTACGAACTGTTGTGTTCATCATTCCTGACTCCTCCACTCTACAATGCCAAGTTTTACCCCAACAGTTCAAAGAGACTATTGAGATTTTCCAAAATTTTCAGGTCCAAGGCGTTCAGCATCGGGAAACTAGAAGTGATGACGACAACGCCATCAATCACCTACACGGGGAGCTATACAAGTGAAGGGTACACAGGAATATTCCCACTCCATAGTTCTGGGACGTTCAACATAACGCTCGGTGGGTGATAGTCAATTATTAAGTATAATATTATTTACCTACTGAACATGGTAAACATAGATACCTATCAAATTCATTAAGCTAAAACATCTACCACAACGGGGACTGTATCATTTTTCGTCGGTAACGAAACCACTGAAAACCTACCTGTCATACAATTAACGCGAAAATAAACTAGTCAATTCTAGGTATATAAATTAATAATCACGTTATAACATTATAACATTATTAATGTTATAATGTTATAATGTTATTAATGTTATTAATAACATTAGTAAATCGTCTAAGCTTGTGAGAGCTTTTAGGGATAAAAAGGAGTTAAGTAGACCTAAATAACGAGAAAAAAAGCAAAATGAAAAGAACACACCGCCCAAGGACTCCCATCCCATCCTTGTAAACCAGGAGTAAGAAACTAATATCGTGTGCGTCAGAAACACGAGCAAGAAATCAGCGCAATAAAAAACCCAAGGACTTCATTCTCAAGACTTCCCGAAAACGACTAAATGTGTAAATATTAATGAGCCATTATTTTGCTGGTAAACTACTAACAGTACCGACACTTAATTGCTAGTGCGTCCGCTGACCAGTTTTGAAAATAGGCTCAAATTACCACAAATAATTCAAACCACCAATGTGAAATGTACCAGTGTGAAATTACTATGTACCACGCTCAATAATAGCTATTTTCCGTAACGTATTATCCATCGCTGTAAGGATGATTGATAGACCTTTGAAAGTTATTCCATTCGATTCGGTGAGCTAGAAAACATGAAAAAACCACAGTCATGCAGCATGGCTATAAGAGCGAATTTTCGAAGTTTTCGGCATCTTCCTCCTCCGCCTAAAATTTTCTGAAAATTAATTTTCGGCCAATGTTTTCCCAACTTGATACAAAATTAAAACAGGAGTAGTTTTACGCAAAGTAAAATTTGGGGTGGAAGGAGGGGGAGGGGGAAATCAAAAATGTTTTGAATACCAGAAGAGTAGGTATTGGGTACGTAACAAATTTTTTGTTCCATTTTTTGCCGAGTAACACCTCGGTTTGTAGATTTTCCAACGCTGAACACGATGGTGAAGTCAGAATTGCGATATCCCATTCCGTTATCAGATTAGAGCAGAAGAACCAGGAAGAACATCTCAAGAAATAACCACGTTCCTTCATCTTCAAAGTGCTCCAGTTTGAGAATGGAATGAGATATCGCAATTCTGATTTCACCATCGTGTTCAGCGTACAAAAACCTTTAAAATGAGGTGTCACTTGTCAGACTTTTTCATTTTGGGAATTTATGGGTAATTTCCCCCCCCCCCTAAAACTCCCCAAAACTCCCCCTTAGGGTGACCCGATTCTGCCCATCTTCGAACTTAGCCTGTCGATTGCCAAGACAGATTTTTCGTGCAAATTTGAACTTTTTATCTCAATTCTTTCGAGAGTTATCGTCTGGAATGACACATACATATATAAATATATATATATATATATATATATATATATATACATATAATTTTTGGTGTCTTTCGGCAGGGAATTCAGGATAGTCTGAAACGGATTTTGGTATACAAATCTTTCGGAAATTCGAGTTTTAAAAATTTTGGAACGAGAACAATAGCTTCCTTTTCTTCGAAAATTCGCTAAAAACTATACCAAACACACATTTTTCTAACATAGGCACCACTGGTGCCAGCGTGGCGCCGATCCCTGACACCAAGGTAGCACCAAACTGTACAGTCAATTCTGGGGCCCAAGGAGTATACTGTCAAAATTGCAGGCCAAAATACCAAAATTGAGGCTTGTAGCGCCGTACAGACATAATTTATACCTACAAATACTTAATGTCACTCGAGTGAGGAAGCAGCCTCACTGACGTTCGGCAATTAGGTATATCTACACAATATCTAGACAATATTATCAAGTTGAATGAAGGCGATAACCATCCGAAGAAGCCTGGTTATATCTGCGAAAACCATCAGCTTACTAGTAACGACGTACACAGAGTACCTAAGCCAATCATTCATTAATGTGTCCAGATTGCAAGATAGACTAATTTATTATTCACAGATAAGGTAAACGATTCAACGTATGAAAGGGGGATAAACCTTCGAAGGAATCGGTCACAAGATCTGCTGCGTTGCTGATAAGCTGTGGAAGACGGGAAAACCACCATCCAATTACAAAGGGATAACATTAATCTGCGCGCAACTAGGTTTTTCGTATTTCACGAATACGGTTCATATCTTCCGGATATTCTCAGACAATCGACCTCAAGTGATGATATTCCTGAGGAAATTTGTCGATGTTTTTGCAGAGAAAATCTTTTTTGTTTGCATACCTACACATAAATTATACCATTGTGTCGTAGCTTATTCTGGCACCTGTAAAAACTTGGGTGTAGATGCGCTTTACCTGAATACAAATGGAGTCTTCATTATGTGTTAATAGAATTAATGAAAGTAAATACCTACACTTTCGTTCGTGAAATGAGAAGATTGATTCATACGGATTCACTTGACAAGAGTTTCTTACAATATATCCCCCCACCCTGATGACTGTCCTATACAAATATTCATGTGAATATGTTGATTTTTCATTTTCAGTTGATGTAAACACTGCATGGGTGGCTTACTTGGCCAAAATGAACGACAGCAAGTATAACTATTTGGTAGTAGATAACCTCAAATTGGACGCTATGCCGGTGCAGATCTACATCGACGGAGCTCACATCTTTGACGGGAGCAATGAGATAGGTGAGACCATTAAAATGACAAGTAGGTATCAACCGCTCTATTGCCTACTGACATGAGCTGCTCGAGAAGTTAACAGTTGAGCTAAACTGTCATAAGCTCAGATTCATGAGTACCTACCTAACTTAATGTACGTGCTAGGGTCATATTTTGGCGAATTTTCAAAGAAAATTTAGCTATTTGGCGATCAAAAGTTTCATGGATGCCTTCTGTGAACTGGACACCCCTCCAAAATCCGATTCATTTATCGGAGATTTAAAGGATAGATTTTCACTTTTCGTATGTGTGTGTGTGTGAGCGTGCGTAAGTGCGTGCATGCGGTGTGACTGTGTGTCATTCTGCACGATAAGTCCCTTAATTTCCGTGGTAAAAAATTCGTTCTTGCGAACAAAAATCCGTCTCCGCAAGAGTAATGACGAGTTCGTAACCCCGCCCGACCTTAGCAACTTTAGAAAATTCGCTCCTTAAGCCATGCTGTAGGACTGGATTTTTTTTTTTTTTTTGACATTTGCATATTTTTTTGGATAACAATTTACGCGACAATCACCCAATATAATAAGTAATTTCCCATGGATGGCGAGAATCACAACAACGATCATCAATTTACTAAGCGGGTCTGTATGATTTTTGTTGTACATTCAAAGTGAACCACTCAGAATGAAACCATCCAGAATGAGGAATCAATCATCCACGTCACATAAAATATGTTCATCCATTTGCGTGGTTTTACCTCCGCATACTGTCACTGATGCTTATGGTCTAAAGTCTGATGCCAGGACAACTTGTGGTACCAGGTGAACTTGTGGTACCAGGTGGCATGGATTATAAGCTGAGTTAATGGTAGTGAGAAAATAGTTCAATACAATAACAAACATGCAAACTCGTCAGAGATTCAACTTGCGGATGTGAACTAAATAAATCGTGAGAGGGACGGATATGAACTTTGTTACATTTTTTACTAGACAAGCCAAGTAATGAGGAATGGGGACATTTTTGTAGGGCTAATGGAGAGCTTTCCAAAAAGGTGTTGCACGGTGGGTCAGAAATGAACGGAACTGGGTTGAAAAATGGCATACTCGTAGAAAAAGCGTCATCTGGTATGCATTGCCTTCTCGCTCCCGCACTTGGGAACAAAGTGAGAGGGAGATACTCCGATAGGGATGAAGTGGTCCAAATTTACAAATTTTTGGTCCAAAAAATCAAAACAAAAAGGATTTCAGCAACATAGGCATGTGAGGTGTTTTCAATCATGTTTTTTTGGGGCGAAGAATCTATTGCAACTACTCCCAGTCCGACTAAACGCTCCTTGCGGACCAAATTTACAAAATTGTAGTCCGAAATCCAAAAAACTACATATTTTTTATGTGGGCATGTGAAGTGTCGTTTACCATTTTTTTTTTTGTCGCTGAATCGATTGCGAGTAGTTTCAGCACGTTCAGACTGCATCGAGTGATCAAAATCACATGTTTCAGTTCAAACCATCCAAAAACGATTCATTGACATAATTTTTCTGCATGACGAGCCACTCTGGTCTCAACGAGTGCCCAGTCAGGCCGTAATGAGTGCTGTGGCAGATGACCATTAATTTAAATGCTCAATTTCCCAAACTATTTCTTTGAGAATTCGCTCCTTAAGCCATGCTGTATGACTGGATTTTATTTATTTTTTTAAATTTGACATGTGCATAATTTTTTGAAAAAAGATTTGCCCGAAAATCACCCAATATAATAGGTAAGTAATTTCCCATGGATGGCGAGAATCACGACAACAATAATCGATTTACTAAGTGGGTTTTAGGCTGTATCATTTTTTATGTACATCAAAGTGAATCACTCAGACTGAAACCATACAGAATGAATCATCCGCGTCACATAAAATATATTCATCCATTTGTGTGGTTTTACCTTTGCATACTGTCACTGTTGTTTATAGTCTGCTCTAAAGTCTGGTGCCAGGACAACTTGTGCTACCAGGTGGCATGGATTATAAGCTGCCACGAAAATAGTTCCCTACAATAACAAACAACAAACTCGTACAACGACAGAGATTCAACTTGCGGATTTGAACTAAATCGTGAGAGGGACGGATATGAAATTTGTACAAGACAAGCCAAGTACTTAATGAAGAATGGGGACTTGCATTTTTGTTATTCTTTCAAACCGTAGGGCTAAAGGTGAGCTTTCCAGAAAGGTGTTGTACGATGAGTCCGAAATGAACGAAAGTGGGATGAAAAATGGCATGGAAAAAGCGTCATCTGGTAACTATTGACTTCTCGCTCCCGCACTTGGGAACCGAGTGAGAGGGAGATACTAGGTGAAGTCAGGCGTTTTTTCTTCGGCTTATTCCCGTCAAACTACTCGAATTTCGGAGCTGATAATTGGGAAGCGTGGGGGTTTCGAATGTGCTGAATCCAATTCTGAGGTCAAAAGCAGCAAATTCCGACCCACGTACATTCCTCGTTACTAGTATCTTTTATTATAAGCTAATGACAACTACTTACATCTTCGATGAAGATCAATTTCCACTTTCTCTTAGAGGCAATATGTCAGCCGCTGATTGAATTGAAGAGCCACAACATGTAGCCCAACCATTCTTCACAAAACGTACTGATCGGATGAGGTTTTTTTCCCCACTAAATTCCTCTCTCTCTATTTACTACCAATTATTGTGGGAGTTTCGTAACAAAAAGAATAATAGATCAGCGAGTGTACTTATCAATTTACAGGATAAAATAATTTAGGCAATAAATGCAAAGTAGGATAGGAAAAGAGCTAAGTAGATATGTAGTAATGATGCCCGATCTTTATCCTCAATACTGTACTCGTATTGGGTATTTTTGTAAATGAATGGGTGGGGGGGGGGATATATATAAGTTAAATCTCTATTCTATAATTTATATATAGGCATATTAGATTTTTATTCCTTTGTTCACAAGCATTTGCCATTGCAATCGTTCGACAGGATCTGGTGATTACGTAATAGACAAGAACAGATCACAGTGAGAAAAAGAAAAAAACGCTCATCCGCAATTATATTTCCAGCTCAAGACGTGAAAACATCTTTGAACGCAAACTCTATCGAGCTCTACGACTTGATGAAACCTCAGCTCATGTCCTTCATGAGTACAGAATTGACGCACTACATGAACGTTGTTCTGTCAACGAATCCTTTAGAAGATATGGTCAGCGGCCTGAATCTACGGGATTGGAAGAAACGTTAACGACAGCAGCTTTGAGCGTAACTGTGATACCTCCCAGACAATAACTGACCGGTTTAAACCTCAAAATTACGATTCGCGACCTGATGCGGAAGGGATGTAGCCAAGAAGGCAGTAAGTAACCTACTTACGCGTCATACAAATGTCCGAGCCATACGATTTGTGATAATAATATAGTGATTATATTATCAAAGGCTAGAAAAAAGTTTACGGGTCACCTACTCGTACTAAGAAATGCTTCACGAACACATCACTTACAATGTTTTTTTTTTTAAATTACATTAATTTATTACGAATAGAGAAATTTTCATTCAAAATACGATCCTCATTCCAAAAATTTCTTCGAACGTCATATCCAGTTATTTGTGCTCTTTGGCGGGTGCGTTCCAAGTTGAATTTATATTTCCACCACCATGTTCCTTCGTGTGACTGGAATGATATGCCAACACGTCGTATATCTTTTACTGTACCTTTTACCTTTTGCTTCCTCACTACCAAAGAAAGGGAAGTTTCGAATTCGTGCAGGAGTCGAAAAATTTTGGACATTTTCAAAATGAAAATTTCTACTCGTATTTTACGTTTCAGATCTCGAGGAACATATTTGGTGGTAGTCAATTCGCTGCCCGGGCGAAACTATTTATTATATTATGATGGTCGTAATGATTTGAAATTCGGAGGGTAGTTGCGGGTTTGGCCACAGATCGTCCCACACCAAGTTCATTAAAAAAAGTACTGTTAACTTTCGTCTGCGCATGCGCAAACGTGAAATCCTTAAGTTCGTAAATACCCTAGAAATCGCCGAAGAGCTGAAACTTGGAGGGTAGATGCAGAATCGTACCCTGATGGTCCCACATCGATTTCATCAAATTCGGACTGTAACATTCGGATGAGCATAAACAAACATGAAATGGCTGCCAATGCCTTGCAACGCCCATAACTACCCGAATAAATAGTCGCAATGAGTTGAAATTTGGAGGGCAGGCGCGGGTTGGAGTACAGATGGTCCCATACCAAATTCATTGAAAAAGTACAGCAACTTTCGCCTGTGCATGCACCAACGGGAAATCCTTCTAGAGCCCACAGCTACGCTAGAAATAGTCGTGAAGCGATGAGGGTTGGAGGGTAGGTGGGGGTTGGGCCACAGATAGTCCCACATTAAAGACATTAATAAGTACAATAACTTTCGTCTCCGCATGCGCAAACGTGAAATCCTAGTAGAGCCATCTGCCCTAGAAAATGTAGTGCGCTGAGATCTGGATGGTAGGTGTGTTAATAGAATGCCTATTAATAATCCTATTAAGCTTATCATTAATCCAACTGCCACAACTCCTATTCCATCCTGCTATTTTGTCATTTTTGAACCACTCAATTTCAAATCTATATGCGTCAATACTCCATCTTTCGACCGAATGGATCAACCAATGATTTGGTTGGTCCAAATAATTATTGCATAGGTGAGTAAGCTATACTGCCAACCCGACTTGGCAGACGTTTTTGCATTGGATACCTATACGCTCTTTTCAATAACTTTCTCAGGACGTGGACATTGATTTTGTTTTAATGTTGTTCTGAATCATTATTCCAACATTTTTGTAACAACTAGAACAATGCGGAAGCTGATGACCCAGCGATGATACATCTAACAGTACATACAAGTATATTATGTTGAACTTAGTTAATAAAATCATTTGGAGAATATAATTAGTTCGTGAGTGATGGATAAAGGCGAAGCAACACAAATGATGAACACAATAATAGAGCACGTTAATTTATATTTACAAAAAAAAATTTCTTCACAAAAATAAATCGTTAAAACAGTAAAACCACATCGTTTATTGTTGCATACCTAGCATATTACCTTTCCATTACTTAAACTTGATTGTAAGTAGGTATTTTCAAGTTGAGATCTTTACTCCCTTTTTCCAAAATGGTTTGACTGTTGAAATTTCTCTTTATTGTCAGTCCTACCGTCATAAACTATGTTTCCAATCCTAAAAAAACCAATTTTGATATGATTTAAATCACTAACTTTCAATATCAATCTTTGACACAATAAAATTTATTCACGATAACACTAGTAGTAGCTACTAATACGATAATAATTTCAACGATCCTGCAAAAACGATAAATGCGTTTTCAACTATTATAAGAATAGATAGGTCAACTGTCTCGTATATCAGGTTCAATACTCGATTAATTGCGCCATTATTAGGGGATTAGGTTCATCAAAGAACCCAAGTACCTACTGGTAAGTACTGTCGTCCAATCAGAAACTAGTCGGCTGAGTTTTTTTAAATTCGCTAATTACTTGAGACTTTTCCCTTTCTGCTGCAGACATCCTGGCCCTTTCTCTCCGCGTTTTGATGAGTATTCCATGACCCAAGCAGTCCGCTTCTTCTACGTAGCATTTGCTTCGACAGCACGTTTTGCACAAAGCAGAATCACATTTCAGTCCCTGTAAAACAAAATTATAATAATTTAGGTGCGTATTAACGAAACATATCAGTGATGTAGGTATTTTTGGAACATGGACATCGTGGTATTACATGGCAGTTACAGGATTACGGTAATTCCAGTGTGCCCATACATGTCTTATCCCTGGTTGTCAAATAATCATAACGGGACCGATTTTAGGTTACCTACCTGCAGGCATCCTCTGGTGGTTTTCATGTATGTACTATGTACAACCGTTTCTTTGCTATGTTCGAACAACTTCCTTAGTTTTGATCTCCCAAAAATCGTTCACCACTTGTTGGAAAGCTCTAAATTTAATTTGAAAGCTTCACAATGTCGAAATCCTTCATCCCTACCTCTATTCACTTAAACACCTCATAAACCTCAACAAGCTACTTGGAAATAATTCAGCCCACACCAAAAAGCTTATTCAGAATCCAGATATTTAAAATAAAAAATTGAAATTAAAAAAAATTTAATTAATTGAATTCGCTGAGTTCACCTTGGGGCATCTCAATTCACAATATTTACGGCTTTAACCAGCAAATGCAACTAACCCCTCAGGAAATTTCGTTCCCCAGCCGGGAGGCGAACCCGGGCCACCTGAGTTGAGCGGCTTCAGGCACCAACGCCTTGGACTACTCGGCCACCTGTGACGGCTGAATCTGAAGCCATTTCACTTTACTTATTATAAATTGTACAATTTTTGTATATAATCACTTCAAGCGCCAATGACTTTTATTTATGGCTGAATGCGCCTAAATACCCCGATTTATTGGTATTCTTGTTTATGATTATTTCCTTGCAATAGTTACCAATTTCCTTGCAATGTAGGTACCAAATAAGTACCTCTTACAAGGTCGTACAAGGTAAGCACCTCTTACTTACCTTTCGAGTAGGTAGTCTATCAAGGTAGTGTATCCAGTCATAAATTATTGTGAATCAACACACGGTTGTTGCAAGACGATTACAGTTTATAATTCAAAATATCCTGGCAGTTTAATATAGTCGTTCAAACGATCATTATTCGTCCAAGTGCATAGTACATTGTGGCAATAACCAGAGAGTGAAAACCAGTGTTAACCAGTGAATAGTGTTTGTTAGTGACCTTGTAAACAGACCAGTAAAATCAGGATTTTGGATGGAATTAATTCGGACAGAGCTGGAAATCATTTTAATGTCTTTAGTTGGTCGGAAACACGAGTAATCTGAGTTTGCTCAATTGCAGATCAGCTTAACTTTTGGCACCCCAAAAACCTCAAAATATTCGCCCTTTTTTCGGTTTTTTGCTTAAAACTTGAAACTATCAATATTACATCAATCTTAGCCGATACAAGAAAGAAAGAACATACAATTACGCGTCGAATGACCTCCCTAAACATTAAATTCGAGTTCAGTGATGTAAGCGAAACACTGAAAAAACGCTACAAATTATTATACAACGGTTTATTATTTACCTGTATAGATGCCCCTTCTGCGTAGATCACTGTTTTCTGTGGTCAATACCTACCCTCGTGCTCCCCCCAGGAAAGCCCTAAATCGAGTACTGGAGTCGGCCCAGGAATTTCAGTTTCATAAAAATGCGAGGGATTCAGTTATTCAATAATTAATTATTTGTTGTTATTCATGAAGCACGACGTTTGTTCAAGTTACAAAAGTACCTATCAACAAAATCCGAAACAGCCATCATTCTTCAAATGAAATAATATCACAGAACAACCAACTCGACTTCATACAGCCATCCGTGATTATAACCAGGTGCTTCCTAGCAATGATATCTGTGCCGGATTTATACCGTTTCATTCACATCATGTTGACGAAGCTTTTCGGTGCAAAAAATGGCTGGTCGTACAATGCTCCGAGTGGTCTCAAAAAATATTTTAGTTCGCGATCAATTTAAAAACGAACGAAAAACCAAACCATTCCATTGAAAGTTTTCTAGCTACGGCGTTCTAAAAATGTCGACGCCTATTTTTCACCCCTTACAGACTGGTAGTAACGCCGTCGCCGAGCTTCGCGGACGAACTAGACCCCAAACGGGACCTACAAACCAAATTTCATTAATTTTGATTTTTTGGTAAGTAATGAGAAGTACGGCGGATTACAGAAATTTTGTTATTCCATTTTCGGATGCTACATACCTTGAAACGTAAACCATCAAATTTTGAGAGGGGATTTCTTTTTCTATGCTCGATTGCAAAGGCATTACTGAAAATAAACCAAAAGGCGAACATTTTGAGGTTTTTGGGCTGCCAGAAGTTAAGCTCACCTCCTGCGATTGAGAAAACTCAGATTACTCGTATTTACTACCAACTAAAGACATTAAAATGATATCCAGTACTGTCCGAATTAATTCGTACATGATCGGGTGAAAACCGGCCATTTGGAGACCTTTTCTTGTCACTGTTCTGTTTTATCATTCCCTATTTAAATTGATAATTACTTATGGTTACTGAAGTATCTATAAAAATAACTAAGTAAGTACTGCAACGAGGAAATCAAAACAAAGTTGCTGTCAATTTTTGCAAAAGGTATACGCACTCCAGGTTCTCTCATTTTTCCCAGGCGAGTGTTAATTGAGAAAACCAGCTATATGACTTCACGACGCCTGAACACTAATGGAGGAACACGAGCGAAGTATGAGAGGTGAAGCCAACGAGAAAACAGGATATTGTGAAAGTCGTTGAAACAAACATAATATATGAGACTTGGAATGGACGGTTCGGGTATGACGTCATCGAAAGATTGCGATCCATCACTTCTCGGTGACCTGGGGACGACGGAGCTTCGCGATATCCTTCCTACGTCTATCCGTTTCATCAACTGCTAAAGTTATCTCAAATTTGCTATGAACTTGTCGGTTTCTTGCTAGTATGCAATTTATTATGATACAAAGAACACAGCTAATCAAACAATTACCAATACATCAGTTCCAAAATGCAACTTTACCATAGGATTGGGGCACTGAGAACAGATAGCCACTTCTCTTCTACAATGAGGATTTAGCGGCTGGCTACGGTCTCCACATCTGTTGAGTTTTTTCATTTTCTTTTTGGATATCGGGGGTTCAGTGCTGTCAGTACTCCTTTTCCCTGTAGTGTTGTTGGCCGTCACAAAGTTCTGTAATTAGAAATGAATGATCACACGAGAGTCGAACTGTTGTGGTTTGGACTGGCAAAAAAGGCCTGTCATAACACTGAGTTTCATTTCAAGCAGAGTATCGTTCAACAAGTTTGTAAATTTCACTCAATTGTACTAACCTCCTTTTCAAGTTTTTGAGATGCCGATTTTATTGAGTCCATTTTCTTCAGATGTTCCTCTGGAGACATGCGTACGTAAGGTTGACACAACCAAGGAGGCAAGCTCAAATCATAACCTATAACACCATACTCATTATTTCTATCATGAATCCTAAACAGGGTCGGGCTGGGGTCCGGGTAACCGACCCGTAGGTGCCCGCAAATATATGTATAAATATATAACCAATTAAATAATCCTCCCAGAAAGTGCTTTCATCTTTTATAGAAAGATAATTACAGATTTCGATATAACGCATGTTAACCTGTTATTCACACGTTTCTCCACTTAATCCTATGGTAACAGGTAAAGAAAAAAATTGAATACTGCATGAGCATTTAACAGAGACGAAGCGTGTAAATTGGAATGTAAAAAACGCTGCAAATTATTACACAACGGTTTACCTAATATAATCTAGATACCTATACTATGAAACCTTAAAAATCCGTCCTATTACATAATTTTCGTGCGCGCGCGTCTCTGTGTGACGCCATCAGGGCCAAACGGCTGAACGGATTTTCATAAGGGTGGTCTCACTGTGATCAGCGAGTTCCGGGATATCGCTCGATCCTCCAGACCTTCTCCTAGATCGTCGTGCTCGCTAACGACAGCGTCCGAGTTGGTTTGGTTGCTACGGTAGTGCTCATGTCGCGGATCGCTTTCGACCCCAAGCCAGAATAACATGGATGCTGTCGTAAAGAAGTTTTCACGGCTGTTTCAACAGTACTAAAACGATTTTTGTGGGACATTCCGTTTTAGGATTTATTCGAAGATCGTGATTTCATCGTCAGAATAATCGCGTGGTTGACAGGTGGTTGCCCCTCACGTTTCTTACAGTCCCATGTATTTCATAATAAGAGCGTGAAAATGTGTGTCCAATCTTGAGAATGGAGTGGGTGGGGTGATGCTTTGTTAGAAGCGGAGTTGAACATTTCAAGACGGGTTCCCGGTTAGCGATGAGATTCACCGTCAGACTAACCGCTCTGAGCATTAGTCTTACTAATGGGAAATTTGTGAAACTGCCATTGTAAGTGCGAATTTTCGTGGCTTGTGTTCGATGCCTACCGCTTTAGAGCGCTTGTATTTAGTAGGTTTTCCTGCTAGTTTCAAATTAAAAAAACGCTGCAAAGTCCTTGTCACATGGGTTTATTATTCTAATGGACATACTACGCTGGCTGTTCATTTATTGTTGCTTTTATGTTGTTGTTCTGGTGGTTTCTACCAATTTTGGCCCCCAAAACTTGAATTAGGTGCGCTCCTTTTTTTTTTTTCAAATTATCTTTGATCATTGGTTGTGCCATTTAATCGTCTTGATCCACGTGTTGAGACTTTTCCTAGTGTTATTCTATAAATTGATGGTGATTTCAGACGATTTCGCAGGTTTTTGACTCATAAAAAATCAATTTTGGGAGCTGAACATCTGGTACAACCTCAATTTTCCACTCCTTGGTCAAAATCAACTTCCTCAAAGCTCATTTTACTAGCATGTTACTAAAACACAAAAAGTACCTATTTTTATACACATTTTCACTCATAACACCCCTGGGTATATTCTGATCGGGCTGAAAATATTCGAGACGCAACTAGGGCCCAAATGGAGCATGTGTGCGAAAGAACGAATTTTTTAGACCGAAAATGAGGCCGGTACACGTGATACGGCGGACGGACACTGCATTTTTGGAATCTACGCACCTTGAAACGGAAAAGAAAAAATTTTGAGGGGGTGTTATAAAAATTGTTTGCTGAGCGAATGCATAGGTGTATTATTCACAGAATAATAAACCAAAACGGGTTATAGAAACGTTACCTGTTTCCACTAGAAAACTAAATATACCGACACGCTTACATTTATATGACGTTTATGTTTAGTGTATATGTCAGCGTGTATATTTAGTTTTTTACTCCTGGTTTCTTCTTAGTGAAATTAACAACATTTCAATAAATCCGCTGTTTAATTCTATGTCAAGTTGATTACCACGTAGTAATGCTCACCGATATCGTCTGTAGTCCACAACTGTAGTCCTTCGTGGTATGGAAGGTAACGATCACGCAATTCAAGAACTGCTTTCCGAAAATGTTCTAATTTGGATCCTTTAGCTATAGTCTCCCGTACCACAGCGTTCTCTTTAAGAGCCAGTCTGTGAAAGAAAACTTCATAAATGAAGTTCATAAATAATATTTGTGAGAAGGCTACTGCATCTGTGATTATAGATCCTTAAATTTCAATATAACTATTATCTCTAGCTCAATATAGATCGTAGGTAGGTACATGCTAATCCCTAACTTTGAGTTTTATAAGCTACCAACCATATAGTTTTCTTATGTAGGTAAATATAGGCAATTCTCTCCGTAATGAATTGGATGCTCACACTGAATTTGCATGATGCTGTAATACATACCAACCTACTTTCTTCTGAAAAGCGGAGCTTTTACGAAGTAATTATTACAAGGGCTATCACAAAAATTTAGAAAATCAAACTAGTTGGCGTGGTATTTCAGTGAATTACGGACCTATAAGTGGATCTGTAAGTACCTACTTGTTATGCGATGGCAAATATAACAGAAGTAGTTTCCCACGTTAGAAGGTGGATGAAAAGCCCCTTCCAAGAGACTAGAATGAAAAACCAAAAACTACACCTCGTATTATCGGATTGCTGCCAATACCTATCCATGTCCATGTGTCATATACCTACTTTCGAATTTGCATCCGGTTCAAAATTATTATAAACGAGTCCTTCAAAATGAAAAGCTAATGGTAGAAGTACTGTCAGTATGACGTTGGCGGTTATGAAGATGTTCTTAAGACCTATCGAATCCAGGGCACAGAATACTCATATAATATGTGTATGCAGATTATATCTGCTACTGTTCATCACATCAGGAGATCATGAAGTTGGGTATTTTAGTCTATAACTCGAGGTGGCGAGTAGGTATCTGGGATGGGTCCCAGGACACCAGGGGACTTTACAAATTTTTATGAATGCTACCTAATTCATTTGCTCGACGGGGAAGGCCCAGCAGACTTCGCCAAATGCACATTTCGATGTTATATATGTCAAAGAGCCCATTCAACATTTATTTCTTAGAAAGGCTCGAATAATGAGACAAAAGAGAGCAAGAGGAGCTTACAGATGGTGGAAAATCTTGAAGAGGTGTCCTCTGACATAAGAGGTGGGACAAGGGAACTGTTGAACGAGGTCCAAATACTCGAGGGCGGGCTCCCATCCTGGAGGGTTGACGCCTGCGAAGATAAAAGGGTTGCACAGGTTGCCTTCAGCGCTCATTACTCCGTTGCAACCAGTCGCTTCAAGGCACCTCAAGGCATCTTCCAAACATTGGATGTTTCCGTTAGCCAAAACAGGAATTTTAACGCTATCTCTGAAAATAAACAGACAGTTGTTCTCACAGATGTACGAATTGGAAAGTCACACACAGTAGACACAACACACGACATAAAATCTTAGTTCCGTGAGTAATAGGTAGCAACACAATTACCAAGCCTTCCCTAGCTACCTCACCGGCCTCGTCTCCTAACCGAAAGTGCTCTGAATGAATCTCTCTTCGAGTAGGTACAAGGGGATACCAACTCTTCGAACTGGATATTTCTCGGTCATCAGTGACGTCAGACATTTTGCTTTGGTTGTCAACAACCTTAAGGTGTTTATATAAATATCCTTCATTGAATTAAGTATCTGCCCAGAGAGATGTGAGGGCCGACTCGGTAAAAAGTTGGCGGTGCCTTGGAAAAAGATCATTCTTTCAGTATCTAATAGAGAACCTTCAAGACTTTCATTTATCTAATTTGGGACACATGGTGAAAAATCTGTACTCTTAGAACGCATCTTGCATGGCAATTAAAAAGAAAAACGTAGGTACCAAATAGGTAGGTACTGGCTTCAAGTACAGTGAAAATCATGGCGTATATAAGTGCTAAATAACTATTGACAGAAAATAAGATGGAAAAATTCATTAAAATGGTTCAAAAATCCGAAGAAACCCATTGGATATCCCGATTTAAGGTAAGCGCACACATATCGTCATCGGCCGCTTCGCACGCATCGTACGGATCGGATTTTTTTTAATGACTGCGCACACATATTCGCATTTTTACCTGTTCGGAGGTTCGGCTTCCCAGTTCAGTCATGGCATCAGACGCACCATTCGGAATGACTGCTCCTTCTGGAATCCCCGTAGGCATTGCCGAAGTCCGTTACCTACGATGCGGACATGTCTACGCACTCTCATTAGAAACAGTGTTATAAATCCTAAAATCCGATCCGTCCGATGCCTGCGATGCGGCCGATGACGATATGTGTGCGCGTACCTTTAGGAACCATCTCAAGGTCCCAAAGTGGGGAAACGGCAACAACATTAACAACCACGCAGCTGATCTAAACTTCGATTAAACATCATGAAATTAATCGTTGTTGTCTTGAAGGGTAAAGTTTAAAATTAAGGGGTTGAAAAAACTGGCCTAGTTAATAGTCTGTTTCTGCGCCGCGAGCCTGAGGGGTTAAGTTAGGGAGCAAATGAAAAAATACCACCCTTAGTCAAGCCACATTAGAATGTTCCACTGACTAGTATAAATAGCTAGACGAGTTAGAAATAGTTGTATAATGTACCTACCTGACAGCCTTTATGTGGTCCCAACTAGCTATGCCTGTAAGTGGACCTTTCTGCTCTCTGGTTCGCCCGTGCACGGTAAGCATGCTGCATCCGGCCTTTTCCAACATCTGCGCATACTGGACGGTCTTTTCTACGCTCTCAAAAACACGGATTTTACAGGTAACAGGCACTTTCAAGTTGTGGCTCAAGGTTCTCACTGTAAGGTAGGAATATAATTATTAATATCGATCCGAATTAAACTGTAGTTTGATGAAAATGTTTTGTAAAATAATACACGTTATGCTGGGGGTGAATATAACTTAAATCACTTGCGGTGGAGTAGTGGAAATCCGTAGCAAAAAACTACAAGATAAAAATAGAATAGGTAGTCTATTTCCACGTAAGAACTTATGTGGAAATAAACTATTCTATTTTTATCTTTTAGTTTTTTTGCTGGGGATGAATGTTAAGAATGGTGAAACTAATAGAAAGGGCACCTATGTGAAGGAAAAGCGAGCGACGTCATCTGGTATGTATTGCCCTCTCGCTCCCGCAAATGGGAAACCGTGAGAGGGAGATACATACCAGATCACGTCACGCGTTTTTTCTTGCCGCAGCTTTGGCTTATTCCCGCCGAACCTATCGGATTTCGGAGCTGAAATCGGAGTACAGGGGTTTTCGAGGGTGAGATTCCGAGGTCAAAAGCAGCAAATTCCAATCTATGTCTATTCTTCACTACGATTCGCAGAATGCAGCTACGGTAACCTTCCAACGAATAACAGGTAGCTATACTAGACAAACAGGTACCTAGGTAGACACAACACGTTAATCTGTAAAATATTCTGATACAACCATAAAATACAACCTCAAAAATGCATGTAGGTACAGCACTTTTAACATTCGTGTTTCAATTCACATGAAAGAAAAATTCGATAATAATTATCATAGAGGTAGTAAACCCCTCCCTCCTTTCTAACAATATTGGAGTCTTACCTATGTCTGTCAAATTATCCCAGTCGTCCTGGAGAAACGAACCGTAGTTTCCACGTTTGGCGATTGCTTGCGGGCATCCCAGGTTGATATCAATACCATCACAGAAAGGTTCGGCTAGTTTGGCAGCTTCTAAGATTACGTTGGCTTTGTTGCCACAAAACTGTGACAGACAAAATCCAGTTGAGGGTGAATAATTTTTTATTGTTCTCATCAATAAACAAAATGAGGTCTAATAATAATTAATAAAATATCTATTTCAAATTTAATAGCATAGATTCCGACACATAATACCTGGATGATAAGGGGTCGGTCGGCGGGTGACGAGGCAAGCGCTTCTCGCCTATACCTCGAGTCTTTAGTGAAGATGGTGCTGTGAAACATGGGGGAATAGCAGAGCTGAGCGCCATGTGCCCGGCACAGGAGTCGCCACGCCAACTCGCTGGCGTCCACCATTGGAGCAACCACGAACCGCGGGCACCCCAGACGTTCCCACAGTCCTCCTCCATCTTCACTCATCCCGAGGGATCTGAAACACCGATAAATATGATTTGTCAGCGGAACCTTTAGGCAGCCATTTAAGTTTACATTGTCCAACACAGAACAGAAAAGAGCAGCCACTGTAAATCAGATGAAATATTAATCTGACTCCAAATGTGTCAAAATTGCAGCTGTATCCAATGACCGAGGATCTACAGAGCTTCAAAACTGCCTAAGATATAGAGGAATTTCGAGGCGAATGGGTACCACCGTCATATTTATAGACCTCAATAAGGAAAATCTCAGTGGGGCACAGGCTCTTAATGGAAGCCCCAAGATAATGAGGCAACAACAATGATTGAATCGAAACCCCTGTTGTCAATTCTGCCTCTCACTAACCAAAACATTCAAACATTACACAATTACCATCTGTAACCCGAGTACCATCTATTATATTGGGGTCCCGTCCGGGACACATACCTGTGGGTCCTTATAGCTCCTGGACTCACTTCCTCCACAAATCGATTATTTCAAAAACGCCCTCATGCACCGAGGAGAATACATAGATTATCCTAATATATTTTGAAGAGTCCTCTCCCTGTGCCATCCATCTGTAACCTGATGAATGGACTGAAGGGTGTTCCGAAAGCCATGATGGAAGGAAAGATGTCAAGGACGTCACTCAAGCTCCAGACTCCGTGTGGCTGCACGGGCTTGGTGTGACTCTGGCGTGCATCCAAAGCTTGTATTTAGCGACATAAAGAGCGGTGTTTTTCATCATTCGAATTTCATAATCCCGCTCCCTGGTTAATGTCATCTGAAGGAATACTATCGCCATAAACTATCAAATTGGCATCATTAGACGCTGAAAAACAGCTCAAGTTATCTCAAGATGCTGGAGGACAAAGGATCTTTTAATAAAGCTTGTCTTTCTCGGGCTCCGAGGGTCAACGAAAAAATTAATGGAAATCTCCTGAGAACCCCAAGCATTGGTATGAAGAGCCTCGTTGCCATAGTTGCGAAAATAGCGTGAACGAGGCCAGCATTACAGGAATCATCTCAGGAGCTGAAAAGTTCCCCCATTGACATCTGAAGTAAAAACCAAGAAACGTACTTATTTTTACCCGAAACCCGAATTTTTATTTTATACAGCTATGAATCACTTTTTAGTATTAAAATAATTGAAATAACAGTTCTTGAATCAGCAGACATATACATTATGAGGTAGAGCGTGATGAAAGGTGATCGGAATTACTGACTGGTCAACGGGAGAGGAAACAATTGATTTTCCAATCTGAGAGTTCAAACACCCCGGGGGTGGTGTATTTTATGACGCAGATGCTCGGTTTGTATGGCGTGCGTGACCACTCCGACGTCCTAGGGTCAGTTTGTCCACACGAAGACTTGGGAAGTATTTCTTCTTCAGTTTCCCAACTTTACGAAAATCGTCAACTAAGCGATCCATGAATGCCAACAAAATAATCGTTTTAGATCAGGAGAACTTCTTCCAATGAAGATTCCAATGAAGAAATTCGTAGGAGATTAAGAAATGTTGAAACTTGAGAAAACACGCTGTTTACGATCTGGATCTTCAAATTTGGAGTATCAGCCGCGTTTGCAGCAGAGACACCTTATAGAATTTCCTGAGGGATTTGCAGGCAATACAATCATTCGCATGAGCAAGGCGCATTTGCTAGGGCACCGAAGTGCCTCCAGGGTAGGTACGTACCATATCACACTCTCTTTATAGGTCAAAGGGTGAGCAACGCCCTTTACCCGTTGTAAATAGCTGTCAATCTGGCCCGAGCGATCTATCAGTTTGAAAGTGAGGTCGGGGATAAGTTGCCCATCTATCAGAGAGGAATAATCTCGGGTGATGGTAGGAGTTGGGTAATGGGTAACCGGGGAGTGACGGTTTGCAGATTAGAGAGATTCATAGCGCTGACAAGACACAAATGGGGTGTGCTGAGAGGCGGATTATGAAACCCTGCTTTGATTTTTTTCGCGAGAAAAGTGAGCTTCTACTAAAATATTCATAATTTTAGTACTAAAAGAAGAAGGTAAGAAGAACGTTTCTGTGTACCTACCAACTAACGGCATGTATACACACAGCAATGTGATCGTAATCAAACAACACGGAACAAAAATAGCTAATCCAGGGAAATATTATTTTCTTTTTCTTATTATGTTTTTCACAACAATTTTTATTTTGCCGCCTCAAACATGAGAAATCTTTGGGAAAACGAGGCTTTTAACAACTTTGTTTGAAAAGTATACTGTGTAGTTATAGCCATTCCGTAATTTAGAGCAGCCCACCGCTTGCATATACGGTTGTTTTTTCAAAAGGAAAAACTACAAATTAGGTGAGGCAGCTTCTGAAGGTTTCCTCAACTTAAGCCAGCCAGAAGCTGCTGCACGACAGCACTGTTAGAGAGAACTCAAGCGAATGCTTAACCATCGTACACCAAAATTAGGTACGCAAGCCCAACTCAATACGGTACATAGGTACGAAAACTAGTCACAACGCAAGCTGGAGTTAGCATCAAAATATTGTAATACGAAGGCAGAATACTTTATATCCGTAATGTCTACGCCCATCGCCACGCCTTTCTCTTGGCAAATGAAATGTAAAAAATGGAGTTATTAAAAGTTAGGTACCTACTCCCATTAAGAACAAAATACACTGTTACAATGTTATAAAGTGTATTTATTTCTTACTGGATTTAGATAACATTTTATTTACTCCATTTTCATTTACCTTTGTACATTCAGAGACAAAAAAATAGAAGAGATACTATTACATCCTATATTTTTCCTCCACCCAACTACCATGTGGTTGGTGGTAAATTTATTGCACTGGTAAACATACTTCGGACCTATAGATTGGTTTACACGCAGCTTAGACTAAGTACAGCGAGAATCATCTCGAATCTGCCATGCTACTGAAATGGTAACAGCAACCGACTTCACAAATCAGAAAGGGAGTTTATTAAAGACCTGACACTTCCAATACGATTTCAGTGCTTAGTGGTCGAGGCAGACAGTGCTGTGCATGCACAATCAAGGGTGCTCAGCTCCTATTCTGACGACCATCATTGTTTGGAGGTGACACTTGACCCAATTGACTGAGATTCTATTGCAAGAGAAGAGAACATCTAAGAGGCTCCCCCTCAACGATTCACAAGTGTGGTTGGTTTGTGAGTGTGTTGTATTATCTGAGTTTTCAAAATTCCACTCACACACCAACATAATGTTTGGCCGTACTCGGAAAAACTGAAGTTTTGCTCGCCCGTAAACTAAAACGCTTATGAAGGCTTTTCAGTTTTTCTGTAACCGAAAAGATGTGAATAGTCACCAATTAGGTGCTTTGATAGGTGGTAAGATGTAAAAGAAACACTGACGGTTGAGCCAAATGTATGAGTCATAAAGGATTACTCGCTGGCTTCACATTTTAAGGGGCCATTGCCAATAGCACTTGTGATATGATCTAAATGACATTTTTGAAGTTTCGTCAAGACCCAAACGAATTACTGGAATCTATTTGATGAAGTGGAACTGCGGAATCCATGCAGCAAAGTTAACTATCTACCGACACACTAGAAAGATCTACACGTCTAAGGTGGACTCCCTGTGCACCTGCAAAGTTCGAGCGATTTGGGTGATGCAGTAGACAGAACCCTTGTGCCAGAGTTTTTGTGAAGACGAGAAGCAAAATTTACTTGTGCCTATGTACCTATTCACTAAGATTGAGCACTTTTATCTCTAGTGTACCCAACAATCACAGTTAACTTTTTTCAACTCAAGGGCCTCCTAAGCTCCCTTACTACCCTTGTTCTTCACATTTTCAGGCGGTTTAATGTGAAACACCAAAATGAGATAATATTAGTCACCTCCAGCGGTGATGCCCGTCATACATAAGTATTCATAGCTGTGTTAAACATCATTTCGGAAAAAAGTGCATTCGCAGTTATGCCTAGCAACCAACGGTGTGCAGCGGACAGACAGCATTTTCGGATTCTACGAACCTTGAAACGCATATCTTAAAATAGGAGGGGGGGGGGGGTCCGTGCTCGATTCCAAAGGTTTATTATTGAAAATAAAAATTTTAATAATAATTATTTTCAATAATAAAACAAAATGGCGATCATTTGATATCCTGTATCTGAGAGAGAAAAAAAGGTTTTGTTCTTCCCCGAGGAATGTTTTCTGCCTCGGAAAAAGAGATGTTCAAACTAATGTCACCAGGACCCCGTTTCCGGTTAGTTGAGCAAACAGGACTCACGCAACCCCCGTACACTGAGATGGAAGGACCCGGAAAAAATTGGGTATACCAACCATGAACGAGGGATAGATGGGGCCTATTTTCGAGAGTGACAAATGGAAAACGCGCCCATTTTCACGGTTCACGCATGAAAACTAGCAGCCAATTTCGGAATGCAACTGGAATACTTAATGGAATGAAGGATTCCCAAAAGCTATGCTTCGAGGGTAGAATCAGTTGAAAGAACTGCTGAACGACAGACAATTATGACAATAAAAACGGCTGCCAAGTGGGAGGCCAGTATGTCTTATCGCACCGTTAGTTCGATGGCGAAGACAAAATATTTACTAAATTAGGTATCAACCAAAGCAATGCCCCAAAATTTCAACAAAACCGGTTGAACAGAGCTAGAGAAGTATGCGCTACCATTTTTTTTTCTTGCGGCACGTGGAGACGCTATCATTCCTATTCATGAGTTACTTTAAAACATTTGGACAATATGTTTTGAGTTAGACGAGGTAGCCTTTGAAACGGGGGCCTTCATGGAGTCTAGCATTCCTCTACATTTCAATTTTAAAGGTGAAAAAATTCGACAAAGGACTCGAGAAACTACTGGGAAACAAGAACTCATCTTCAAAGGGTCTAGTCCCTTGCAAAATAGTACAGGTCTAATCAATATTAATGTCCTCGAGATGAAGGTTGTTTCACCCCAGGGAGCTTGGATCGCGTTTCATTCAAGTCTTTCACAAGGCGGTCACCTTTTTGTTTCGAGCCGTCTCACTCTCGAAGAACTTTCCGGGGTCTTCCAGCGTTTTCAACATGACAAACAAAGTTTTCTGCCCTATAACCTCCATCTAAATTAAAAGTTCACCCTCTCAAAGTGCTTGGCGAAGAGAAAGCAGATGGTTTTCGCAACTATTCGGCGAAGAGTTGGGACTCGTATTCGAGGAGTTCGCCGCAGCTGGTAACGGATGCTTCTCTACTTACGAAATAGCGCAAGACCACAAGGCCGAATACACTACATAGGAACATTCTAACTTACACAAGCCAGACATGAATTAAAGCAACACAATTCTTTACAGATGATACCCTCTGTCGAACTAATCCCATCACACTAATACCATAACATCTGTACGATTTATTTCTGTATACAAAAGAAGAATCAGACTGATAGGCATAATTATGTACAACAGAACTACCTGGGTCTAGAAACATCAAATTTTGTATGCGATTTTTACAAAAATTATTAACAAGTTCCGGATTCAGGAGAGTATAAAAATACCGAAAAAGGCATTTTTTCAACTTCAAAACTTATAAAAATTCAAATGGCTTCTGCAAAATACACGAAAATACAAGAAGGTGATGATAATTTTAGATAATAATCCATCATTTGAGATGGAAATTTTTCGAAAACAAAGAAATGTCCAAATAACCTTAATTTGGGTGACATTACCTCAAAAATTCACTCATTCTGAATCTCGAAATTTTTCAAAATTATAGGCAGTTATCGATTAGGTGGGTCGTCAAAAACCTATATTATATTTTTGATATCGATTTGAGTTCCTTGCTACTGTCATGATTGGTATTAATTACACTTTTTAATGACATTCTGTTGTAGAAATATCCAGAGATGACATCCTGAGTCGAATGCATGTACATAATTATATAACTGGTGTATGACGGAAGGGAGATCCAGGAGGGACAGTCGTCTAATTCTCCTTCTTCCAAGGATCAGGATGTGGGCGAAGTATAACTCGTGGTCGAAGAAGATTTGCTTCATGACGCTGTGTTATCGTAGATAGTTATTAAATGTACGAGCATTGGATTTGTGATAAAAAATATTCCAGAGCTCCGACTGTGAGACATGAACAAAATATAACCCCGTACTGCTTTAGTTACTGCATACAGACTGACGGTCCATTAGGCCTATCGCTCAGGGAGCAATGGTCGAAGGGAGGAGCTTTCATTCAGCGTCCGGAGAGATTAGAGGGGAGAGCTCCTCTGAGGTATTCCTACTCTGAGGTTCAAGGTATGCTAAGGTATGCTTGATACCCGACCCCGGATATAGGTATACAAGTATACAAGTAGGGTTCAGACATGTACGCTATATCTGAATATTTAAATATACAATATAGTGGTACTGAAGCAATACCTAGTTGGTTCCTGGCTGAACAAACGCAGCTACATGAACGTGTAAACCCGTCCAAATAAACCTTTCAAATCAATGAGCGAGCGGGTATTTGTTATTGTTAGTTTTAAAAACTCGTTAAATACAAATCGCAGCTGGACAATGCCGTCACTAAGTTCCGAAATAGTACAAGGGGGATCCATCAGAACAAAAACATATGATATTCATCTACAAACATACAGGATTCCGAAATACTTAGTAGGTGCGTAGTGCCGCGGAATGCGACGTTTTTAGAGTTCAAAAATTTTGTCTTCATTCCGTTACAAAATATTAGATACGTAGATCTAAATTACTTAGATGCGTCCCCAATAATGAAAAGATCGTAATTAAAACTGAAAATTCATTCTTATTGCACTAGCAAACCAACTTATATTTCCAAATAAGTAAGACTATGAGAAAAGAAAGGACAGAGCGAAAAGGAAGGCAAGCATAAAGACGCACTGCCAATCAACAACAAATTGGGATCCATCAGCCCAATCCACAACCGTATCACATGTTATTGCCATCAATATTCAACTCTTACAGGAGACGGAAAGCCTAAGGGAAAAGTAACAGTGGTGAAATGGGAGGTGAATTTTAAATGCGGTTACCACCACCAGCGAGGCGAATCATTCACGTGTAGCAGGGAGTGTGTGACTCATCCAGAATCAAAATCGATTTTGGGTGCCCTCGAGGCAAATAAGGGATATACTGTAAGCGTGTCGGGGGTTTACACCAGCCATAAATTTCAAACACCAATAAAATACATCGTTAAAAATATGAGCACGGATTACCAGTAGGCGTTCAGTAGGTATGTTCTGAAATCTCATCAACATCTACCTTTGTACGTGTGAATTTCGCATTGCACAACAGTTTCTTCTGCAGCTTTGGCTCAAACGCATATTCGCAAATTTTAGCATGGAACATGCTTTAGCCTTGGACTAACTAGCCGAAAAACGTTACACGGGATGGGTGACGCGGAAGTGGAACGCGGAAGTGGAACGAAATTTTAACAATGATTTTCACTTACAACCGAGTAGTTGCTAGGGAAATGAAACTTCTTTCATTTTCATCGGACAAAAACCGTTTTCCATTCATTGGAGGGCTCTTGATTTATCACGAATGTATTTCGTATTTGTTCTTGGTATTTATATCCTAGTTTCATAATATAGGTATTATAACTATATAAATGAATGTTGTAAATGGATAGTAAACAATGACGCTTGTTTGGTTGTCACTTGGTTGTAGTAAACTACGCACGTAAGGATCCGGGGGTCCAGGGGGCTTGCCCCCTGGCGAGGCGCGCAGCGCCGAGTTTTCTTTTCTAATGGTTGATTTTACGTCCATAAAACTCTATAAAGGCATATGTTAAAAAGCTAAAATTTCACACCATGCGATTTTCTTCTTTTGGTTTATTATTTTTAGTAATGAACCATTGGAATCGAGCATGAAAAAAAAATTCTAACCCCCCCCCCCCCCCCTCAAAATTTGATGGTTTACGTTTCAAGGTATGTAGAATCCGAAAATGCAATAAAAAAATTTCTGTCTGTCCGCCGTACTTGTAATCAAACTTAAGCATCACAGTGTTTTGACTTTAGCATAGATCACTCACTAAAATACCACTTTCTCCTCTTAGCATTCCATATAAATATATGTATATATGAAAGTTTTATACGACACGAAAAATCTCGACGAATGAGCAATTCAATGAATTTCAATATCCACATACTGTTGACGAAGAATTTCGTTTCAAACTCCACGGCCACGGAACGTCCATTACAAAGCTCCAGGTGATCCAGGCCAACACTGGTATAATACAGGTTTAAGGCTCATATATTTCATGAAGAAATAACAGAGCAGTTACCCTCGAACGTGTTCGTACCTAAATAAAATATTAACAGGAAATGTTGAACAAAGTACCTACCTAAATTGAATCTAGTGAAGACAATCCTATTCGCACGAACAGACGGAGGCAGAGATGTTATACAGCTTTTAAAACGGAGGAAGAGGTGGGTGCTTGGGTCGTAATGGATTATGAGGGAAGAGGAGGTTGTGTCGGGACTATGGCAACGGCTTCCCCTAAATACGGCCCTACTAGCGCGCCCCTTTTATTGCTCCTTCAACCTCCAGGGTTGGAAACCATTTGGCTACGTATCAGATGGTTGCGTCCCGTGTCCCTTTTCCAGCCTTATCTCACGTACTTGGCCGAGGTCGTTTGAGAAACTGATAAGGGTATCGCACCTTCCGAAAGACATCCCTGTTCTGTTTTACTTCCATGATCCTATTATATAGGAATGGAAGTATACTTTCAAAAGTGGATGTCCGAGAAAACCATGGAATCTTGTTCAGAAGTGCTCAAAACGAGTTTCTAGACGGTTTTCCGCTTGATGTCGCTCCGTACGTGTTGGAACTTCAAATACATACATTACATAGTCATAACTTCCTCAAAATACCATATTTTTCAGATTTGCTTTAAGGGTTTTGTTCAGCTCGTTGAACTCCTCAATTTGAGATGAGAAAGAGCTAGGTGCAAAAAATATGGGAGTAATGATAATAACTTGGTGCGGTTGGTCAAAATGTTCGTTAGGATGTCTAGATCATGCCTATTTATTTTGAGCTCGATCGCATTGATTTGGTTAAAAATTTAAATATTAGCCAAATAACAAGCTTTCTGTCACATTAACAAACTGTTTGTTATTAACAGCATTGACATATTAACCCACTGACATAATAACAGCAAAAAAAGTCAATAGGCCCAACATTTTCTAGGTTTAGTAGCAAAATTATGTTGGTGAGGTGTCAGAAAGTAGTTGAAAGTGAGATTTCTGTGCAAGTTTGCGGATTTAGGCGGCCCCTGTCGACAAACTTGTATCCACTGTTAAGAACATGGAAGTATTGTGTGGCACTCTCCACGCCGGAACTTTCGAGTACGAATGTACATGTGCAACGCATGAGGAAGACGGAAATGTAACCGTGAAAGTTATTGTGAACTATGTTAATTATTGTGAATGGAGAAATTGTATAGGCACAACAAATTTCCTGCAATTTGTAAAAACCCATAAGAGTGGAAGCACACTCATTTCTCGTCGGGATAAGAAAACTCTGACTATAAATTAATATAAACGGAGATTCACTACAGTTGTAACAAAATCCTTTTTGTGGGCCTGCCTTATGGAATACCAGTGATTTTAAAAGTTTGCCAACCGACAAACTCATTATAATTTAAGGTTAAATCGAGAATAGGTTCAAAAATGTAAAGTAAGTTCTTCTATTCCATATTAGCTTGTTACGGATAGAGAGCGGTGAACTGGTGAATGAACGAAAACGGGAATTTCCGACGAATAGGGATTCATTTCCACGTAATTACGGATAGGACTACTTGTGTACTCAATAAAGAGCATTCAACCAATGTTCACACCGCGACCTCGTTCTAATCAGGCGTCCTCGATTCACGGCGAAATATTTTTCCAAACCATTAATTTAGCACTTGGGAGTTGCTAACGAGCAGTCTTTAACACTCTTTATAATTCCTCCTCTCTCCAAACGGTTCTGCGGTGTAATAAATGAAGCGAGTGATTATGAGGAGGAGCAATACTACTAGAAATTCAATGGACCAGTGGGACTGAAACTCGGAAAATAGAAAGTAGGATGTACCCCATCAGCTATAAAATTCAGCGATGTGTGAACGAGGCTGACACCACCAATATTAATCAACGTATCCTTTAAAAAAATCTGAAAGCATCGGTTGGTGAATTTATTGAGACTAAATGTGTTTAAATATTATACGCACGTTATTAGGTATTTTACGAGATGAACTTAAATCAGCTAGTCTGTACGTTTGTAGGTATGCGCCACCATCACGGCCGACCGACTGGACCCCGAAACGAATGTAGTTTTTGCAAAATGATTAGGAAGTTTCGGATCTAAACGGGATATATAATTAATGTTTCAATCCACAGCCGAGAAACGCTCCACTCTCATCATCGGAACTTGACACTGCTACTATACAGTAAATAATAAACCGTTGTGTAATAATAATTTGCAACGTTTTCCTTGTGAAGGCACTTCTGAGTGAGCGGGTTTGATGGTTTAGGGAACACAATTCAAAAGCCCACGAAAGACGCGAGGCAGAAATCGTCTTCCTACATAATTTTGGGTGACCAAGAAGAACAAGGCTCACCGCGTTGATCGCCACAACAACATCAAGGGAGGATACGAATCTCATTCAAGAGCGGCAGATGTTGTAGAAGGGCACGGATTAATTTAGTGGCACGTTTTCGGTTGAAGTAGAATCGAGGTATGGTTAGGAAGAAAGTTTCTGATGAAGAGAGACGGCAAACAACAAGGGTCTTCAGGATGAGATTTCCTGATATTAATCCTGGAAGGCCCGAAGGTTACTCGGGATTCATTAGGGCTGATCCTTCTTAATTCGAATTATCCTCTGGCTAAATCCCTTTCCTCCGTCAGCGTTTTCGGAGGAAACCTCCACCTGGATCTCATTTTGGAACAGAATAAACCGAGTTCCTTCATCTTGTAACTTCAGTAACTCAAATTGAAACAAGCAATCTCCGCGGTTATTATATTTCACCTCCTAGTGTTTCCTTTCTTAGGTTCATTGGACGGTTAAACTATAACGTTTCAATTAGGTGAGCCTCCGTTTTCTATTATAATAACTCTAATGAAACCATCTGCTCTATAACCCCAAGTGCACGATCATCGGTACATGTTCCATACCGGTCCGTGTTCCTTACTACTGGAGGCCCAAGGTTCACCTCGAACTGTACAGCCAACTAAAGAAATAAAGTATAGAGTGACAATAAAAAAAGTTTAGATTATCACTGCATGTATATTTTAATATAATACAAAGCTTTTCAGCTAAATTACCTGATGATGGTTAAGGTTTCGCCGAAAAGCTTTGTATTATATTAAAATATACCTGTGATTACCTACAGGTGGTTTATTGTTACTCTATACCTTCAATGAAAATGGATTATCACACCAGGTCACCCACAACTCTTTTGAGGTTACTGAAAGAAAGAAAGCTATGTTCCATACTAGGTATGTGTTGTAAGCCACAACTCGAATGATAGTACCACGAAACGGTCGGTCTAATTAGATTGATAGGTGTTTCGATCCGCTGGATGGTTTATGCCCTTGCTTTCAATTTTGCCAATCCATATAAAAGTGGCATCTATAGAGTTACATTCTATCTATTCAGTGGTAACTATGAGATTTCGTGCGATGGTCATTTTCTTGAGGAGGTTGAGGAAAAGTCGCAGGTAGCGATGGTATTTACTTGACGGATAGGTACTTCTGGGATACACTGTACTCCCTTCATCGACTCAAAAAATTCAATGAATTATCATAGACAGTAGTCAAATTAATAAATGAACGAGATATTACCTAACTAATGTAATAAAATAATTTTCTCTACAATGTTTTGTTAAGCACCTACTATCATAAAATAATTTACTTACAAAACTGAAAAGCAAATACATATACGTACATATAATTATACCTATAAATTCGATAACTTGCTCTACTTCAACAAATCTACATATTTCCCTCTCCTACGAACAGCCACCTTCATCAACTTCTAGAAAATATCAAAAACCCCACAATCACAATCTTCCTTCTACATTCTCTAGTTTACCCCTCTCTAAATTTTCCTAACAATTTTCGCTTGTCCCACAAAATTCATCTAGCTTATCCTATTCTTCCATCTAACCAAATCCGCTATTACGCACTTAATTCCATGCCAACTTGCTTCCCTTCCAACCAATGCAATCCCCCAAGTCCTCTCCCATCACCCCAACCTACAGCAAAACATTTCTTCAAACAAACAAACCAAGAACACCTCAAAGAACAAAAATTAATAATAATTAAGCGAAACCCGGCAAAAGAAAAACATCAAGAAAGAAGGTTACATGAGGAACAGGCCCGCATAAATACAAAAGGTCTTCCATCTTACATGGATATGGTAACGAAACCACTCTCATTTTATTTACAACTTGGTGGATGGAACTCTACTCCTTAAATTCTTTACTACCTACAAAAATAATATCTACTTAAAAATATTTGTTTGGAATATTTGTAGATGGAATGGGAGAATAATATTTCACTAGGTGGTTTAATCCGAAAATTCACAATAAAACACCAAATACTAATTCACCCAGTTGAGGACTGCCAGATGGACCACCTAGCACAAGAAACAAGTAATCGGTGATTAAGCGCTTTGGCGAGTGGTATTACGTGTGAAAGGCCCAAACGAGTTCTTTCAACGTTTCAACTCAATCACCTTCAGCTGAAGAAGCTTTGACTGAAAATAGCTGTCATCGTTTAAAAGTAAATTCTCGTGAAAAGCGAGTCTTAGAAATCAGTCCGCAGAAAGCTGTGATAAAAAGGGACGAGCAAAACTGATGCGATCAACCCTACCTAGTCTGGACTAGACGTGATAGGCATCTATTTGCCGAGCTATCTTCTTTTCGCAGTTTACTCCTTATAAAATAACCCTACCGGGAAAGGCTAAGACCAACCTCTCTTGGGGGAAAGTCCCTCGTACCAGAGAAAAATCGACCTACCGACTACCAGGGCTAACGAGCACTCCAGCCTCTCGGACGACCGATTTATCGAAAGCGGATGACAGGAGGGTGAGAAAACTGAGGCGTAAGAATCGATTTTTATAGGCCATAATTCAGGTTCTTTTTCCTTTTACTTGCAGTTCGACGTTCCGTTCGTCTTCAATCCTGAGCCAATTCATCTTCCTTATAACTTAGGAAGCGAAGGGTTCAGGTACAGAACACTCAGTATTTTCATCTTCTCATTTCTCTCATGACTGTAATTAAAATTTCAAATCGCAATTCGAAAGTAAAGTAGAAACAGCACAGTTTGGGTTAGTGTATAAATGGTCCCATATCAGTTTCTTCGAATTTTGACAGTAACTTTCGTATTTTCCTTGGAACTCGTAACTGTTATTTATTATTTTCAATACCTAATAAGAATAAGCCTTCAATACCTAATAAACCTCGCATGAAAAAAAAAGTTTTAACACCCCTCAAAATTTGATGGCATCCGTTTCAACGTACGTAAAATCCAAAAATTGAATTAAAAAAGGTCTTCCCGTCCGCCGTATTTTGCACTTTCCTTAGTTACCACAACCAAAATTGATGACCTTGGGTTTATAGGTCCCACATGGGGTCTAGTTGGTCCGCGAAGCTCGGCGTTACTGTCAGTCATCTCTAAGGGGTGAAAAGTAGAGGTTGACCTTTCTAAGAACGCCGTAGCTCGAAAACTTTCAAAGGAAGGGTATGGTTGTTTTACGTCTTAAATTGCCCTCGAACTTCAGAATTTTTCGAGAGGACCCAGAGCATTGTACGTCCAGCCGTTCGTTTGCACAGAAAAGTCAACACAACATCATCGTAAATGAAACGGTATAAATCCGGACCAGATACCACGGACCAGATATCTTGGATTTTGTTGATAGGTACCTACCTTTTTAGTTAACTCAGAATTTATGCTTCATGAATAACAACAAATAATGATAGCATTTTTGAACCCACCGCATATTTTTATGAAACTTTAATTCCCCGGCCGGCTCCAGTACCTACTCGATTTAGGGCATCGCTGGTGGGAGCACGAGGGTAGGTATTGACCACAGAAGACAATGATCTACGCAGAAGGGGCATCTATATAGGTAAATAATGAACAGCTGTGTAATGATGTGCAGCGCGTTTTGTAGTGATTAGGTATTTTGTTCTTAATAAATAACTATTTGATAAATTAATGCTGAGCCTCGCGAACCACTGCTCTAACTCTTCTAGCTTGTTAATCCCCTACCTAAGAACAGCACTCGTGGTAACACAGAAAACTATAAACTATTCACAGAAATCGCGAGCAGGGGCTGAGGTAAAAAATAAACTTACGCGATTGAACATAATTGAGTTAGAAGTTAGGAAAAGACGCGCGGGGTACGGAAACCCCGAGACACCACCGTTTGAATTATTCATGGAAACTAATGTACAGAGCCTGGCTAATGCCGCGAACTAAACTTTACTAATCAACCAAAGAGGATTTTCGGAGTGAAATTGAAAATTATGGCGAGCTCGAGCAAGGAATAACAGATGGACTTCAAGAAAACAAATTCAGAGGAAACCGAACTACATACCACCACCTATCCTATCCACTTACTGGCCAAACATAGCGAACACTTGAACTATCTGGTACAAACGAGTACTATGTTGTTATAAACTTAATTTGTGTATTAAATTATTCACAAGAATTTCTGTTGCTAGCATACTGCCAACGAAAATAGCAACGATATCAATACAAACTGCATCAATGTGCACCGTTTGGAGTCTGCATCGTTTGGAGTCTGTTCAACTGGAAGTCTGATGCTAAGCACCAAATGTATCACCAGTCCATCAGCCTGAAAGCGGATTGATGAAACCTTGCGTTGTGATTGGCTTCTCTTTCTAAGACGGAACGGTGGCACCATAAATTGTTGTTTTCAACGACCACTGCAGCTCATCCTAGGCAACAAACATTGCCGTTATGGAAGCTCTCGCTACGATCTTTCGCTAAGAAAAATGGCCATACCCTCATTATTCTGGGAAAATATTAGCAACAGATTAATCCATGTAAGGTGGCCTTGAGTCAGAAAGAGATTTTGTTGGGCATATCATGCTAGTTGGCATTCCTTTGTAATGGCAAACCGAGGATCATCACTATGTGAGGTACAGTACAAGATTTTCGTGCGCGGAATCAAACAATATCGCACTCAGTTTCATCCTCCAGACTGACGCACAAACGCACACGATTGTTCTTCAGGTTGCCAATATACTAGCATATTATATATTATTTTCTAGTAATTCAAAAATCATAAAGACAGCTCGAGGTGAGATCCCGTTGGGAAAGAATGCAACAGAACACGGTGGCGTTACTGTAGTCTAGCATTAGTACAATCACGCTCTGAATAGTTGAAACTGGGATGGACAATAGAGAGGGGGAGGGAAGGGGGATCATTGGCCCTGAATTCACTGAACCATGGATGAAGCCTCAAATCGACGCAGTTTACCGGGCCCTCTGCGCCGGAACCGATCCGGGACGGAAAAGTCGAGTTCGTCCCACAGCGGAACCGGAAGCAGAATATAAGGCTGGAGTTGGCCGCTGTGTGAATAGGAGGGAGTAAAAGACCAAACCCAACAGGAAATGAAAATCGAAAGATCTCCTGGATATTGGAATCTGAATCACGGACATGAATTTATAAGAACTGGTGGAAACCGACGAAGCTTACGTTTGGATATTACATTTTCATTCCATTTCCCTCAAAACAATTAATGAGAATGTGAAGAAGCCTGTATGGGTAGGGATTTTGTATTTTACCTAAGCCTCAAATTCTGACTCAGCACATTCAAAAACATACACCTGTAACCATTTCAACACCGATTGTTTCAAGTTGAGCCAAAAAACGCTGCAACTTCTTCCACAGCTGCTAATTATTTTCCATGGAGATACCAATACTAGCAATACCTATAACTCTACAAAAGCAAGGTATTAATGAGGTTAACTTTTGAGGATGCTCTTCCGCCTTAAGAAAGATCACCTCAATTCCTAAAACCTAATTTTTCATAAAATCGCCTAGAAGCTTTTCAAGCAGAGACCTCACTGCAGGTACATAAACCCCCACAAACCCGTTCTAATCAACGTCGCAAAAAAATCGCGAACAATCGATTAATCGATCAAGGCAATATTTCCACGGGTAGTTTTCCGAAATGATAGTCCTAAAACGCTTCATTCGACGGAGGTACCTATTTGTATTTACAGGAGATGAGGCGTTATCCCTTGAAAAAACCTCCCCGAGGATATGCATTCGTGCCAAGGTAAAACTCCCAATTTCTGAAATTTCGGCGCTTCTCATCACCTAATATTCAAGCAATTCTGAAGTTTTCAAATCATAGAGCAGTACAGGAGTTAGTTCCACATAAATGAATTGGTTTTACAGAACCACGGGTGAGTTCATGATAAGTTCATGCAAGAATAGGCCCTAAAGAAAAAAACAATAGACCTGAAGAATAAAAATGGAGTTACTGGAAGATTGTATGTCTCCACTAATAAACGAAAAATACAATGTTATACCGGTTTCGGTGATCAAACCATCGTCAGTAACAAACAACGATTGAAGGCCCACTGGAGAGAGGCGGCCTTATAAATAGTCCCAAAAATTGAAAGATGGTCGATTAACTGTATTTTTCGTCTATTAGTGGAAATACCTTTCAATAATACCGCTTTTATTCTTTGAAATGGGTTTCCACCATACCATCGCGGGACCTGAAGATTATTCCTGGTACTGAACATGATATCGCTCTTCTTGCTACTACCCACATCGTCGCTCTCTATCGGGAAAGTACTTACCAACAAATATTCGAAATTTCCTTGGGCGCCTAATACGAGTAACACCGAGGCGCGCCTAGCGGGAGAATTATTCGCAATTAGTTTTCATTCAATCGTAAGCATTAGTTTCAATTTCTTCCAGTATTCGCAGATAGGACAGTCCAGCTTGGTAACCCTCCTCAACACAGCTTGACAGGGCAGATTAATATGTTGAGACTCAACAGTTGAGTGTAGGGAGAAAGCAAATTGAGATGTGCGAGGGTATATCGTTCCAACCCCCTACTATTTTGATCCCTTGGTGTCGCACAATGGAGGAGAGTCCAATTTACCCACTCTCTCAATGCAAAAGGACTCAAGTCCTACTATCATACGACCCATTAAGGATACCTCGGCGTGAGAGCAAAACTTGGAAAAATTTAGAAAGAACAAAGTAATTTTTGTTGGCGGTAATTTGTTATTGCTGAAGCCTTAACATTAAATTATCCGACGGCCGACACCCACTACCTTCCAACACCTTTTTGGAATACGCTCACTGGAGTAGAAAACGGAAAACTGAAAATAACTATGCGAGTTTCCCGAGTTTTTATGGAGACCATAAAAACCGTCAGAGGAAATTCAACTGAAGGCCCCAACTAACAAAACTCGAATCTCCACGGGCAGGGGCCGGCCCTCATTCTGCGTGGTTTTACTTCCTCCATTCAACATGAGAGCGCTGTCGGTTAGCTATTCATGCGATTCTACTATTTCATTTCTGAACTCAAATACAGAAGAAGGGTCCAATTCCTCGAAACAAATTCTCCCGCCGTCAAACCTATCTGTTGCGTCTAATAGGAGAAAAACGTGAAAAAAACAGTACTGTAGTGAAGGCAGTGCAACACAAGAACATTATTCCTCGATCATGAATCGCTAATTTGACCCCATTACTGATTAAGCTACTGATATTTTGGAAAACACACAATAATGAACCTCCTATAGCGCAAAACTTTTTTTATTAGCGAATTTTCGAAGAAAAGGAAGCTATTGTTCTCGGTCCAAAATTTTTAAAACTCGAATTTCCGAAAGATTTTTATACCAAAATCCGTTTCAGACCATCCTGAATTCACTGCCGAAGGACACCAAAAATTTTATATATATATATGTGTGTCATTCCAGACGATAACTCTTGAAAGAATTGAGATAAAAAGTTAAAATTTGCACGAAAAATCTGTCGTTCGTAGATAAAAAATCTGTCGTTCGTAAAAAAAAGTTCGTAGATGGGCAGAACCGGGTCACTCTAAGGGGAGTTTTGGGGAGTTTTGGGGGGGGGGGGGGGGGGGAAATTACCCATAAATTCCCAAAATGAAACAGTCTGACAAGTGACACCTCATTTTAAATGTTTTTGTACGCTGAACACGATGGTGAAATCAGAATTACGATATCTCATTCCGTTCTCAAACTGAAGCACTTTGAAGATGAAGGAACGTGGTTATTTCTTGAGATAAAACAGTTTTACATAAAATCAGTTATTTCTTCGAAAATTCGCTCTTATAGCCATGCTGCATGACTGTGGTTTTTTATTTTTATTTTTTTAAACAGAGCTATCAAAGACTATCAAAACATCCAGTTATTGCCTCTTTTATGGAACCTGAGGATATCTTTATATTCATCGTGTTATTGCTTGGGCAGTGTATTTCAGGTCTCCTCTCGAGCTATACGAAACGTGATCCCTTGCGACCATGCGTCATCGTGGGATTTTTCAATATAGGTTCCCGGGTATGATGAATGGAAAAACTCGAGGGGAAACCTGAGTACGTAATAAAGGTGCGGGGGGGAGATAAAGTGATTCGAGAAGGAGGGGCTGCGGACTAGTCCTGAATTATGGCAAAACTTGGCGACTTGCAATAAAGTCGACGCACACATTGAGGGCATACGAGTATAAGTAAAGGTTATCTGATTGATAAAGCACTGGTATGACACAGGGATTAAGAGCGGAAGATGTATATACCGATCTCCTACTGGACATAAATGACTACACACCTTGGTTTTGAGTTTTAGCCCCCCTTTTTCCCAACTTCCAGGTTTTCGTGATTGTTAGCACTAGAAGAGATGAGTGTTTATTGATAATCGATTGGAGATTAGAACGAAATACGTAAACACCAAACTCATGTTTGGCTATGAATGACCACTGACCCCCCCCCCCCCCCCCCCCTTTCAAATCTTGAGCCTGTATCGCTAGCAAGAGGCTGTGTAAGTCCTCGTTATCGCAGCTTCCTTAGTTTTTGGATTTCATTACAGAATTAGAAGAGAACTTTTTCATTTAAATTATTAATTTATTGTGTCAGCGTGTATTTTTTATTCTACGGTCTTATTACTGTAATACATCGACGGACGTATTGCTCAAAACTCAACGCCAGCGTCCTGATTTATTCTCAGAAATTCTGCAACCCTGAACTAGATGGGGCGGTTAAAGGGATCACTAACCTAAATGGAATTTTTCTCTTGCCGCACCTCGTATTTCCATCCTCATTAGCATGCACTAATAAGTTAATCTCATATCTAGATTTCAGAAACATCACAGCGTAACAAAGAATGTTGCCATAGGTTCTGATGTAGACCACCAGCCCATTCGACCCGATCCAGTTCCCATTCCCATGGCTTCAATTTTCCTTCGGATAATGAATGGAGGTCACCGTTAAAAATGCAGACTACGATTACGTATGGTCTGGGACCTTGCATTTCGTAGTCCCTAGGGAATGGTGAACAACTCTCGATGACAGGTGTCTGGCTAGACATCGTTCAATGGAATAGATGAAATCGTTATAAAGCGAAGAGGCCGCAATATCCGCAATATGTTTCACAAACAATTCAGATGAAATCAAGAAGATTAATTAGGAATCGTATCCGATACAATAAGTTTTCTCCAAAACAGCGTCCACCAACACCCTCCATGCGTCGTAATGTCCCTTGTCAAACTGCCGAATCCAAATTTGTGAATGTTCATGGTTCATTTTCACGAGCTTTCACAAGATTCTACACTTCACTTGTTTCACTGATCTTTACTCAAAACAACAGTAGATATTGACATCAAGCGCGGAACTAATAACATGTCATATTGCAAAAATATTTTCCTGACAGAGTATGCAGGTCGAAAGTCTTCCACGAGAATGTATTTTAGAATATTATTAAGAGCATATTGTTGCCGACCATATTATTGGCAAATGTATAAACAATGTGGGGTTTTGGAGTTGCATGAAATCGCAATTTCACAGCCCCGTTCAGACAGATATTTACAACCATTAATCGCTGTTTTTTTTTTTTTTTTTGTATCAGTAAAACTGGCGAATGAAATGTTGACCACCATACCAAAAACGCTGCAAAGTCCTTGTCACATGGGTTTATTATTCTATTGGACATACCTACAGAAAGGTTGGCTGTTCATTAATTGTTTCTTTCATGCGTAATAATCGTAATAGCTACTTCTGATGGTTTCCATTAATTTTGGCCCCCAAAACACAAATTAGGTACGCTCTTTTTTTTCTTTTTTTTTTAAACTATCTTTGATCATTGGTAGTGCCATTTAATCGTCCTGAACCACGTCTTGACACTTTTTCCAGTGTTATTATACAAACTGATGGTGATTTCAGACGATTTCCCAGGTATTTCACTCATAAAAAATCAATTCTGGGAGCTGAACATTTGGTAGAACTCCATTTTCCACTCTTTGGTCAAAATCGACTTCATATTCGGTCTTTTCGTCCCCAAAAACATAGAAAACGATATCTCAGAAGCTCATGTTACCAATATGTTGCTAAAACGTACAAAGTACCTATTTTTACACACATTTTCACTCATAACACCCCTGGGTATATTCCGATACGGCTGAAAAGTTTCGGGACACAACTAGGGCCCAAGTGGAGCATGTGTGCGAAAGAACGATTTTTTTAGACCGAAAATGAAGCCTGTACACGTGATACGGCGGACGGCGTACGGCGGACGGACATTGCATTTTTGGAATCTATGCACCTTGAAACGTAAAAGAAAAAAGTTTGAGGGGGTGTTATAAAAATTTTTTGCTGAGCGAATACATAGGTGTATTATTCACAGAATAATAAACCAAAAACATTACAATTACATTATACCTAGCCTACCACGTGATGATTACGGCTGAGGACATTACTGAATATTTTTTACTGAGATGCCATAAAACATGGCTTGTAACTCGCATGGTAAGTATGTCCAGGCATATTTAGGACAGATACCACAATTCGGTACCACAATCATGGTTTGTTTGAATCAGGTATGAACATTTGATGGAGTTTACAGTTTGAAGAAAACTCATCAATTCAAAGTTCAAACCCTTATAGTGAAAGAATGGACAGCCTTCAAATATCCACGGTGGTCCCAAACATCCTAAATTTAAGTATATTTTGATTTGCGAAAGGATTTCATGAACTTTTAACCTCTGCTAATTGTTTACCCTACCTTTCTGATGAACAAGAGTTACGAGAAGTTTCTACGTACATTCTCTTCGACCGATATAGATTATGAGTTTACCTCGTGAGACTGATGTGAAAAAAAAAAGTTTTACTCGCAAGGTTTTTCTCGTTGTAAATCTGTTGTAGTTACGAGTCTTTACATACTTCTATTTGCTTATTGACCTGCTGCCGACGAGAGTTTACTCGACTTTTTATGAAATTTTGATATGTACCTACGATTACTGCACCCCCACATCAAACAGAACGTACGATCAGAGTTTCATTCAACGCCCC